>JACSZP010020872.1:245-16328 GCA_016161895.1 Pinna nobilis
CAGTACATTGTATTGTTAATCATGTTGATGCTGGGTGACAATAAGAACCCTGTCCGGATATCTGGACATTCCTGTAGCCTCCCTCTGTCTGAGTACAGATGCATTGTTTATCCATCTATCTTTTTCAACCGATTTTGTTTTTTTAGCTACATCTTTCTTATTTTGTTGAACATATACATAATTGATGTGTGCATGTCTATAGAACTTAACATATTTTCAAACGTTGTCAAAATGGCGGTGGTTTGATTCGTATTCAAATTTTTGGGAACATTTCTACAATCAAACTGGGGCATAATTTGTATCTTACGTGCACGCTACATTAAATTTTGTACTTTCACAGACTCGCTTCATTAAAGTAGGCACATAACGACTTTATTTTTCATCAAAAAGTTATTCGATTTGTCCCAGTAGTATAGATACTTATTGACCTACATGTTATGGAAATAATTTATTAGAACNNATGCCCACTGGTGGAACGACGCGGAACCCTTGTGGGTCACAGCAGAGAAGAATGTGTGTGAATATTATGATAAATAATGATAATATGTCTGCAATATCGTAAGTACTATGTGCAGACTGATTACCTAATTTCATTTTTATCCACTGAATAAGTGAAATTCTATAGAATGCAAACCTCTAGACCGGAAGTTCGATAATCAAGGTCTCAGCTGCGGGATAAAGGGTACTTCCGTTTCTTTGGATGAGACAGCAACCTGAGTTCATTTGTCATAGAAGGCATTAATTTAATCAAGATTCACTTACAGTAAAGGATAAAGTCCCTTGGTCAGACACTTGTAAATAACGGGAAATGTCATTGGTAAAGAGGGTGTAGGGAGAGCGGAGCTGCTATATATGGATGTTATGAATTATTTTATTATTTTCGTCTCATTTTAAATTCGCCAAATCTTGCTATAATTCTATTCAAAGAATTCACCGTATTGATACAGACTTTTTACTTTTCTGACGATGAGGTTGAACGGGCTTTAAAAAACGGGGGCGAAAATTTCCCTTTATATACATATATATAGTTTCACTTTCTGGTACCGGCATTTTGACTCAATTATTGTACTGATACTGAAGTTATCTGATAGAAGCGCAAACATCACACACAACAGATGTTTACGTCAAGTACAAACCAAAGTACATTTCACAGATATCAATCACACGGAGGCGTATTGAAATATAACATACATGTTTTGCGAAACGTGGTCACGATGTGTTCAGGCTGATTACATTTCTTGCACGTCAATTGTAAAGAAATTAACTCTTGCCATTTAATTACGTAACACTGTTATAATTTTCATAGCATTACACTTATAAGGATGCATAAATCATATGATACGCATCACATAATGCAAATTTCAGTTCATATTCATTCAAGTGGAGTTGATTATTGTGAATATAATACTTTATCTTTTCTGTTTTTAAATTACCAGGGTAAAATATCTTACTTCTACTTTTGGCCAGGTTGTGAAGTGGCGATAAAAGGAATAAAACCGACGTTTTGTGAAAATTACAAGCTCGCTATGGTCCATGATTTCCAATTTGCAATAGAATCCACAATTCAGCTTTTGAAAGATGACAAGGCAGATCTGATCGGTAATCAGCTTATCAAATTTTATTCACGAAAATTTTATTATCGGTTTATTTCGCGTTACCTCATTGTATCGTTTACGCCTAATACGGTATAGGATTATTGTGGCACACATACATCTGGAGAAAGAGTTGCATACCCTTCCGGAAAACATGAGCTCACCCCAGTATTTACTGCGGTTCGTGTTACTCTGATTATAGTTCTATGTTTTTTTGTGGATTACTTGTTGTAGTATTCTGATGGTATAACTAATAACTAATAATAACTTATGGTTTAACTACGTGTGTTATGGTAGAAATAATGATTCATTTGGTTTGGTTATAGTGTGCTGTCCAACGCCTCGCATGAAAAAGTGAAAACAGCGGCCTCGTTTAATAGTAGTTATCGGCAGTGAAAACCCCTCAAACTGTGGAAAATATCGAAATTAGTCGAACTTTATATAGACCTAGCCCTCGTACGTTTGACCCTTCTGAGATAGGACTGAAAAAATGATAAAAAATACTCGTAGAACAGCACCAACAAACTGATGTAATAAATCTTGGTAATGAAAATCCAGTTTTATTCACGAACATTTTATTATCGCTTTATTTCGCGCTAGCACTTACTTACGGAAATAAAGTTCTCTCTTAACATACTGATCTAACATTAACATGCATTAAGATGCACCATTCAAGTTAAACGATTGACTTTAAAATTGCATAGAAGCAAAATATCCTGTAGCAAATAACTGCACAAAATAAAGTTATGAGAAAAAATTAAAGAGATTTACAGTGATTGAAGCTAAAACCAAGGTACACGTAAGGACCTTATATAACTACACACTCTGGCCATTGTTGTTTCTTTTCAGGTATTTACTTTGAAGCCATAGACAACCATGGCCATCTATACGGAGCTAAGTCTGACAAGATCAATCGGGTTTTGACGGAAATTGATATAGAGTTATCGAACTTGTTGGAAAAATTAAAATCTGAAAACTTAGAAAATGATTTGAACATAATGATATTCTCTGATCATGGTATGGCTAACGTCACAGGTATTGTCGACTTCCGGAATGCTATAAACTATGATGACATTCACTACATCATGCCTGAACCGACACTTATCAGTATCTGGCCCAAAGATGGCAAAACTGAAAAGGTATGCTATCGTAATCAAAACCAATTTTTGTGACGATTTTTTTTTCATAATCATTATCCAATAACTACTGTATTGCCTGTGAAAATATTACAATTGAACATGAATGTGAAGAAACAGATAGGTATGGTAAGGATTTTTTCTTACAAACAATCAGTTTTCAAATAAATTGGGTTAAAAGGGTAATTAAGTAGTTAAGCTTAATTGATATATGCTTCACTTTAACGAAGGACTTTCCCTATGCCTTAAGCTACCAAGACGATGCATGAAAAACTGTTAATCTTATGATTTCACAATACAAAGCACCTTGGTTGAACTTCTGCCAAACATAAAAATGCATTGTGACGTCACTTAAGTCGACAAACTTTTAGGCCTTTCGATGGACCAGATCTTGACCCGTGATTTTTTTTTTACAAAGTGATGTGATAATCATCATTGCTACTGTTACAATAGATGCAGCCAATAATGACAGTTCTACAAAGGAAAAATGTAATACTATGCAATTCTGAAAATGTTATAAACTGTACAAAACTGATCAATTACCTGAATTTTTTTTATTTTGATACGAATGATATTAATCTGAGCCTTTTCCAAAAACTAATTTCATATTTTTCTCTGTATATGCTTCTGTGGAATTGATAAAAAAGGAATTATGAATGTTGATGTATGCGAGGTTGTTATACTTTCTTTCTCTGATAGGTATATGAAGAGCTTATAGTCCTTCAGAAGGCACACACCACGATATACAAAAAGGAGGATATACCTGAGAGATATCACTTCAAAAAACACCGATTGGTGGCTCCGATAATCATCGTCCCAGATGTCGGATTTCTGATGTGCACGGTACACGTCTTGCTCAATACCTTATACTATGTTACTCAAAATATACGTATGTTAGCAATTGGAGCCTAAACTGACACATCCAACCATCTGTTTTAAAAGAATGAAGAGGAGATTATCAGAATTTATTCCATTGATACTAGTTGTAGGGAATTTTATATATCTTTTAATATGGTTATTATTAACATTTTGGTTTTGCCACATTTTATCCTAGTGAATGTGAAACTAATTTTACTGAAAATTAAATTAATTTTCACATATTATTACCACTCTTACTCCGGTTCTCTGTCTTGGTCAGTACATATAGGGTATTTTTAGTATGCCAGACAGTGAGGGTGTACCCTTGTATAAAGACACACATAAGCCGCACTTCTCGTCACCTACATTCAATTTGCGTGATTTGTGTCACACGGTCATATTAGTTACGAGAAACGGGTTATACATGTCAAGTACCATAAAAACATATCTTAAAAGAATTACAGAGCTTTGCTCTACTTTATTTGTTATTGAAACGCCCTAGATGGATATGAAAAGACAAGAGGGTGGTACCTATAGAACCAACTAGCCATTATATAAATCTAGAACGACCGCACTTGTACCAACATGAACAACTTTGAGTGTACTGACACCGGTTCTGCATTGTCAGATTCTATTACGCAGGACAAAAATAGAATAATAGTCATATATTAATATCAAATATATCTTTTTCAGTTTACTTCAATTCAATTCATCAGCATTATATGTTTTTTTTCTCTTGAGAAGAATGAAGTTGCTTGTTCTGAGGGTGGGTTACAGAAGTACCGGGGATATCACGGCTATGATAATGAGCACTCAGATATGCGTGGTATTTTTATTGCAAAAGGGCCGGGTGAGTATGCTTCTGTAGCTGGCAATCTGATAAGTTAAATACAGACTTAACAAAGGAAAAGTTAGCATGAAGTAGGTCCAAGTAATGTTCTTTTAAATGAACTCTAAGGCAGAATATAGGCATTTGCGAATGACGAAGGCAACGGTATAGAGATGAACTGTGAGTCCAGAAGCAGGTGTCAGGAAGGAGTCTTCGATAAAAAGATAAGGCATCCTTTATCTAAGTTAAATAGGTTTTGAACCTTGAATATCTGTTTCGTGTAAATTGCAAAGTATACAGTATAATCTGTTTTAAGAGACTGTTCAAGGTAAGGAGCTAAAAGGGTCACATATGACAGGTGGTCTCTTAATTCAGCTTATTTATATAGAAAGATGTTGTTTTTGGACCCACTCAATTAGGTCACATGAGACAGATGATAATTTGATTCAGTGTGTCACTAAGGTAGGTTAGACTGTGTGTTAATAAATTTCAAAACGCTAGTTGACTAAGTCAGACAAAGAGTTGGCAGACAATTGTTCCTGGAGAGCGGTCGTGTCTTCTGATCATGAGGTCATAATTATATATGGATTATAATCTGCTCAGCACATGTCACTGTCCTTCTGATGAGACAGTATAAAACGAGGCCCCGTGTCACAGTAGGTGTAGGCATGTTAAATAACCCTTATTACTCATTCGGTATAAGTGCCGCCTTTAGGCAAAGTTTGTCACACTTCACTAAAATACGGTGATGTGTCCATCGAGGTGATTGATTCTTTAGTACTATGTTAAATGCCATCACAACAACAAAAATACAAAACCATCACAACAGCAAAAATACAAAGCCATCACAACAACAAAAATACAAAGACATTACAACAACAAAAATACAAAGACATCACAACAACAAAAATACAAAACCATCCCAACAGCAAAAATACAAAGCCATCACAACAACAAAAATACAAAAACATCACAACAACAAAAAGACAAAGCCATCACAACAACAACAAAAAAACAAAGACTTCACAACAACAAAAATACAAAGCCACCACAACAACAAAAACACAAAGACATCACAACAACAAAAATACAAAGCGATCACAACAACAAAAAAAACAAAGATATCACAACAACAAAAATACAAAGACATCACAACAACAAAAACACAAAGACATCACAACAACAAAAATACAAAACCATCACAACAGCAAAAACACAAAGCCATCACAACAACAAAAATACAAAAACATCACAACAACAAAAATACAAAGCCATCACAACAACAACAAAAAAACAAAGACTTCACAACAACAAAAATACAAAGCCACCACAACAACAAAAATACAAAGACATCACAGCAACAAAAATACAAAACCATCACAACAACAAAAATACAAAGCCATCACAACAACAAAAATACAAAAACATCACAACAACAAAAATACAAAGCTATCACAACAACAAAAATACAAAGACATCCCAACAACAAAAATACAAAGACATCACAACAACAAAAATACAAAGCGATCACAACAACAAAAATACAAAGACATCACAACAACAAAAATACAAAGCCATTACAACAATAAAAATACAAAGACATCGTTATTCATTGGGTGAAATTGCATTTCCGATATGTCCGTCTGGTTTCTGTGCCTTTGGAAATATATTGATTGTGACAATTCGGAGAAGACATCACAAATTGAGACCCCAACCCGAGAAATTGTCTTCTTGTGTTGATGAGGTATTCAATTGAGCATACCCACGTAAAAGTAAGGAATATTTTTAAGATACAAGTTTCAAAAACAATTATGCAGATTACAATTAAAACAGTCGTTTTGAAATCTTTTCACTCATTTCGTCCGCCCGCCTCCCCCCACAACGGCTCCTTTGCATGTGAATAAGATTTGCAATCGCTTAAAGTTGCATTTCATTTACTTTCAGCCTTTAAAAAGAATCACGTGTCAAAGCCGATGGCCAATGTCCAGATTTACCAGATTATGTGTGATACATTGGGTATAACGGCTCAGCCTCACAATGGAACGTGGGAAACAGTGCAAGACATGATGACGTCATATTTCACAACAGGAAACTTATCTTTTAGTTTAATTTTATTTTTCATTCTAAATACTATTCTAGTCATATTAATCATTAATAATCATATACTTGCATAGGTTTATTCTTAATAAAATAACAGCAACGAACTTACATCCCACTAGTCGTTTTTGCATGAATAATTACGCTTTATTTCTCATCCATCTCTTGTAATATTAGTGCCTCGCCGCTAGGAGATCGTGGGTTCGAGTAGCGGAGGAAGAGGCTTGTGGTTCCTGAACTTTGGAAGAGAGAGTAAAACCCGAGTTCAGTGTTGTTTTCAGTGCTTTAAATCAATCTTCGGTCAATGGTATTTAGTGAAAACCATAGATAAATAATTGGAATCCACCCAGCCTTCGGCGACTGTTCAATATGAGTAAAACATTTTTACTGGAACGTTAAACAATAGCATCACTTAATAGAGATACATTTTATCAAATAATACTGCAGAAGAAACAAGGGTGTTCGAAAATCCATGCTCTTATAAACATGACAAGTTAAGATATAATTACAAACTCAACGGAGAAAACAAGTGCAAATCGCTAATGGAATGGGACCAGGTGACCGGAAGAAGTAAGCGCCCCCTATTGGCATATCACACTTATCGCAAGTGTTCTATCATTTGATAAACGCTTTTAAACAGTATCAATATCATCAAACATGGATCTCGTCACGGTGTAATTAATCAGCGTACCTCCCACGTATCAGATGTTGGCTGTGTAATCAATACACATCACATGCTTATTATACAAGAATTAAATTTACCATGTGCAAATTACAACTTGATTCAAATGTTCTATAATCAAGGAGTGATGTAGTTTGTTAATCAGTTAAGGACTACATGTACATGTATATGTGAAATGAGTCTGCATCATAATTAATGAGAGAGAGAGGGGGTTGCTAAACTAGAATCCGTAAGCGGACTACTTTAAATTACTTATGATGACCGTAAGCTGCGTATGTTCCCAGATCAAAGGGTTGTAACAGCTGCTAATCGAAGGTTAACCTAACCTTTGTTTAGAGCCTCAATACAAAAAGGTCATATTTGTGTCGGTCTGTTAAATCTTAAGTTTGTTAATAAATTAATTCTAAGTATGTTTAACCAACGGTCCGACTGATTTTTCTCCTTGCTCTCTTTACTTCATGTGAATGACAGTTTTGTTTTGATTTCAACATCACCTGACTTCGCTTGTCCCCCTTTGAATGACATTTCCTTAGATAGCACTAAATGGTCCCAAATACCCTACTTGAGAACAGACTAGATTTGAGTTCGACTTTATTTTCAGTCTTTAGAAACCATATTTCTACGTTTCTATCTTAACGAAATCCTATTTTAGAAATACAACGAAACATATAGTAAATATCTTTTATTCCATGAATTATACAATCTTGCTGTCTATCAGTCGGTGGAATTTGTGATGATTATTTGACACAAAATTACTTAGAACTCTAAATACAACCAAGTCCAATTCTCTCTTATTACGGTGATTATATTGTACTTAAATTGTGCTTGACAAATTAAGAGTCAAGTCAATGAACACAAGGAAAACGTGAACCTCGCAAAATTAAGAGTGTAAAAGTGCTTATCATATCTTATAGCATTGCTATAATAACTCATTAGTAAGGAGTTTCCCTCCGTGTATAGAATGTTCGTATTTAGAATATGTACTGGCACAGCCTAGCATTTGTGGTGTATACATACCATGTTTCCTTAAACCATGCATGAACCATTCTCTGAACAAATGACTTATATATGAAAATAAAGAAGTGTCCGCTTATAGAATAAAATCTTTAAACTTATTTGTAAGTGGAATTTATTAACTTGAAAACACAACATAAATTAAAAAAGGGAACAGCGGGAGAAATGAGAAAAGAAAACGAATGAAGGAAAGGAATTTGTCACGTATCCATATCTTATGGTTTTATTCAACTCATTGGTCCCTAAAATTTCAAAATGAAATCCAATCAATGAAAAGAAATTGCTGAAATATGGCATAAGCCGGATGAGTTAATAAATCCAGAATTTGTGGGTGGATAGAGACTTCCTTGTAACATTAATTTTTTGAACATACATCTAGATTATCTCCGGACCCAAGTTTTAGATTGCACCTGGGGAGTTTAACCATCCTGAAAGTAATCTAGCTAGATTAACTTGAAATATAGTTCAAAGTCTCTGTACGGTATACTAGATACTTTAGTTGGCTGGTTGTATGGTGCTTAACGTCTCACTCAAGTGCCTTTCACTTGTATGGAGACGTCACAGTGTGCCGATGAAAGACACATTTTGCTTATAGTCGGCACTCATGGCCGTAGAGCAGGGAGGATTGTTTAACGTGCCGACACCTTCTGTGAGACGGAACCTCGGGTTTTACAGTGAATTCCGAATGAGGGGAACAGTCAACTGTAGCATGGTACGAATTCGAACCACGACCTCGCAATGAGAAAGCAACTACGCTTACCACTAGATCATGGCGGCCCGCTAAGCACGTTGGAATTTCCTGACTGCATACGATTAAAACCATGATATAGATCACAGTAGCCTACATTAGTGTTACACCGTCACAATATCACTGAATCAAGGATGAAAATAACTTAAAACAGTTATACAATAACAAATTTTGTTATACTTGAATGGTAGTTTTGTCCCGGCTAACAAACAGTACGCCACGCTTTGTTCATGACTTGAAGTGGCACTTTATGTACAGTTATGTATTTCTTTGACTGTAGGTCACATGTACGAAGACCCATATACTTTGTGTAGTAACTATAAGTGTTATCTTTGAATCCACTCAAACAAGTTATGTTTAGCCTCAATTTCGCGTAGCAATGACCTAAATAAACGTCTTCAAATCGGTAAAAGGGTGTGTTTGCACATGTTTCCAGAACACTCCCAACAATGCTCATACTCAGTATGTATCCAAGACCCTGGACGTACGGTGGGTAATACGGCAATGGATATTCTTTCAGTGTAACATGAAATTTTCCAAATTCTCCTTTTCTGGATCTGATGGGTTTGGCATACTGTGCGCATGCTCCAGCAATAAGAGCACCATTCTTATTTCTCCTTAGAAGTTCTATTACGTTTGGTGTGTGGATCCACATGTCATCGTCAGTCTTCATTACATACTTCGCGTTTGCGCAATACGTAGTTGCCCATCGAAGACCACAAATAGACTTAGTGGTGAGATTTAGGTACGTATCCATCAATTGACCTTGTACTATATCGTGATATTTATTGTTTTCCCGTTGAATCTGTTTGTTCAATTTTTCCTGTTCTTCCTGTTGCCCCACTAAGAAGATATACCGGACTGGGCCTCTATTACGCTTGGTAACTGTCAGCCAAGTTTTCCTGAGTGTATCGCGGAATTTTCTGTTTCCATGCTTTGTAATAATGATAATCAGTAAATCAATTGTCTGCTGTGGTCCGACTGGTCTACAGATATCAGGATTAATCATGTCATATTTAAAGTGTGTTCCAACACAGTTTTTGCAAGTCCATGTATCCCAGTCAGAAATTCTAAACAAATGAATATGTTGTTTCTGTGTTTTTCCCTCTTCCGATTTCCCTTTAGTCACATCCCAAGTCTTTATCCAAGAGTAATTTACAAGACTACCAGATTTTTCTCCCGATCTTTCCAACTGAGTTATGTTTTCCATGCTCTGTAGATAGACACCATGCATTCCCGGGGTAAATTTAAGATGACCTTTCTGTACTTCTTTGAACATCGAAACTCGGTCCGAATCATCAGAAGGAATAAACATATTTGTCAAAGCTAGTATTGATATGAAAATCACTGCAAGAACACAGCTCGCCATGGAAGAGAAAAGTTTATTTATCCTTCTGAACGACATTTCTCTAAGAACGCGATCACATTTCCTGTAAAAACCAGGTATTTAGGCCGCCTTATGTAAGAAAGAAAATAAGAACCTGTTTACAGATTTTTGCTCATAAATTGGCATCTGATTGCAATAATGGTTTTTCCATTTGGATTCGATTTCCATATCATACACTTGGTTGAACAAATAATTACGTTTAATGTGTGTTTAAATCAAAGGTATAAAAATAAGGTATAAAAATACAACTGAAAAATCAAACCTAAGGAAATCTATTTAAGAACGAAATTGAACCACATACAAGGCGTGAGATCACGTGGCCGGAAAGGGTCTTCGTTCCCTGCTAACTAGCAACACCCGCCACATTTGCTCTATAGTACGACAGTTTGCTAGTTTACTTTCAGAAGGCTGGTGGTCTTTATTTGTGAACATCTGTACTTATGGTTTCATCTAACTACACCACTTAATCCTGGACGTCGCCATATGAATGAAAGTTTCAGAGAGCGGGGTTACACAACACAAAACAACACATAACATATTTATAGAAACTAAACTCTACTTTAGCATTAAAATGAGACTCGCCAAATCAAAAGTATGATACTGACTCTCAAAATATGAGATTTACTTTGTTTGCACAGTTACACTGGTTGACATTATTTTGGCAGATTGGGGACAGATAGAGACCTTAAAAGAACTATGATTGTATTTGTTTAAACTTAAACCTGATAAAAAGACTTTGGCGACGTCAACAAACACGAGAACTGTAAAGAAAAAATCATAAGATTGACATTTTCAAAGATTGTGATAATGGGTAAAATAATTCTCTTGTTGACTTGCACTCGTTTCAGGAGACACGGTTTTATGTTAGGGGAATAAAGGTACAATTATGTCATGCAATATAGGTCAATGGCGTGAACTAAGGTGAAACCAGTTTAAATTCTGTAGAACTTGATGAAAAAAGATATAAAACGGGATTTGAAAGAAACATTTCAGTAAACAACATTTTTGTTCTTTTTTAAATTCTGATATATATCATAACTCATTCATGTAAGTGTCTATGTAATTTTAGTAATTTCTACGGTCACTACTTTGTACAAGGTCCGGAGTCAAGGACAACATGCTGATGCGTTACATTGTGACGTCATGATACCAGATTTTTGTTGTCTTAAACTGAAATGGTTTTTAAGGAGATCACAAGTTATAAAAACACACAAGTGAGCTTTAAAGTTCAGTCGGCAACAAACAGAAACATTCATGGGATTATGTTAAATCTTTGTAATTGCAATAATTATTATGTAAATTCCCATCATAAATAGAAACAGAGCTCTGTGATGAAAACGCTTTTGTTCTTGATAAATCGTTGACGTTTGAAATGAGTTTTCTGGTTTTATTAACAAATATCACGTTTCTTTGAGCAAAGTGGCAGTTAATGGACTGGTCAGTCATCCCAGAATATGTATTTGGACGTCATGATGCAAACTGTTGTTATTCTTGAAAAAAACATTCACGTTGAAAATTTAGTTTCTGTTTTTCTTACACATCAGATCAATACAGATAGATTCGATGTGATATAACAAGTATTGCATGTTTGTTTGAGCAATTTAGGAGTTAGTGGACTGGTCAGTCACACTGTTTTCAAATTGTACATCTTCGCTTCGTTCTATTTAGACTGCCCAGTCCATGAACTCCCAGATTGCTATCAGGGCCATGCAATAGTTTTAAACATCAGTATACCTGTATATATTCAAATAGGTATACATTTTATCGAAATGAAATAGTGCAATCTTCGTTTATTTTGAATTCCCGTGGATTGTGAATTTCATCAAAGAACGTGAGATTGTCATGATAAAAAAGACAATGCTTCATTTTTCTTCCATGACAAATATAGTCTTACTTTTAGCTAATACTAGACCTAATATAATCGTGTGCATGACATCGAGTCAATAATAAATTTATGCGAGAAAGGAATTAACAAATCGACGAGAATCCATGACCTTCAGAGAACAGACCAGGTTGATGTTTAAACTGAGTTGGTAGTAATGGCACCACTGTAGAGTGCTCGCCACAAACGGAAAGGTTGACAGTTCGAATCCCATCTGTGACATTACACGTTTTCTCTATCATTCATATGAGACAGTATATACATAGGTCTTTTTTCGCAATATGTAACGTCTTGAAAAAGACGAGTCATTTTATAAGGACCGCCATCTTTTAATGACCGTGATTGTAAAAAATTTCCTCTTTTCCTATTAGGAAAACTTAGAAAAATTTGGGTGTCCGAGTAGCGTAGTGGTTAGCGCACTCGTTTCTCACCAATGCGCCCCGGGTTCGATCCTCGGATCTGCCTAGGTAGTATGTGAGATGGTATGGTTGGCCGCCAGCTCGGACACGTGGGTTTTCTAACGGTACTCCGGTTTCCTCCCACAGCAAGGACCCCCTCACGCCGATATCAGAGCCAACGAGAGACATTAATATAAGTTATTGGAACTTGTTTGTTAATCATTGTAAAATAAATAAAGTTTAAACTTTAGAAAAATTAGGATTTTCCTTTGGTTAATAATCAAAAGCATTATTTTCTGTTTGACCACCATCCGTCAAAATTTCAAACAACTGAAACATTTTTTTCAGATTTGCAAATTGAGATTATGAAAAAGTACTACATATATTTAGAAATGGGTTATTTAAAAAAATTGATGTTTTGAATATTTTGATAAAATCTTCAAGTATATAAATTAATATAAATTTAGAAGTTGCAACGTAGATTTGAAACAAAATTTTGAATTATTGACTTAAAGCCAGTTTGAAAATTTGTTTGATATTTATTTCAATGATCCCAGTTTAAAAATAGAAATCGCTTCATAAATTCACCTATCTTATTTATAATATGTATGGGATATGTTTATCTCCATTCCTATTTAACAATATATTGTTTATTTAGTAGAGCTGCAACAACTCGCCCCGAAAACCCAAAATAGAACTAGTGATTCTTACCTCCGACCCGAATCGCAAGTTGCACAGTCAGAATCGAATCGGCCTCAAAATGTCTATTATTTTACTATTTTACCTTTGTACTTTGAATACTTTCACATGTGTTATAACAACAATCAGTTCCAATCACCTTTATATTTATTGGGATTCTCTCCTGAGTGATTAAAATTGAGGTCAAGATAAGATTTTTATATTATGTCATTAACAAATGCAGGGAAAATCAGATATTTATAGAAAATCTTTCATAAAAAACTCGATTAGAAAAAAATCGAATCGAGACATTACAATCGATATCGAACCGAATCAGAGAGTTCCTAACTCGTTGCAGCTCTGTTATTTAGACATATTCATTTACTTGAAAAAAAAGGTTCAAAATACCAAGATTCATTACAATATTGGTATAGATGGATAGATAGATAGATAGATAGATAGACAGACGGATATACCCTTACCTGCCTAAGCTACCCTGTAAATTTATTATTATTGATACTAATTAATAATTATATATACATGTAAATACAACGACACATGTGTATATTATATATATACATTGTTGTATATATATAAATAAATATATATACATGTATATATATATAAAATTCGGTATTTTCCAACTCGTCTAGACATGTTCATGTGTTCATCACGTTCAAATTGCAACATTTGTGTTCTTTTAAAACAGCGGAGTGTGTACTTTCTATTTTTAGATATATCATCATAGGCATACATTATACTTTAAACTTCCGGCTGACGAAACCGAAAATAGATCTATGGCTGTCATAACATTGTGAAACCTCCGAAAAGGAGATAATTCGCAAACGGCAGCAGAGAGGAGACAGAAAGAGTCGGACAGCGAACAGAACGTAAGTAAAGCTGTCGACAAGTAGAGTTTATTAAAACAATCTCTTATCTAATACCGACATAAATGACCCATCAAACTTTTATGGTATTAACTTCCTTGATAAGTTAAACCAAAGCATTAACCTTGTAAATAATGGCATGTTTTGTGACAGGGACTTGTAATAAACGTTTATTTTGTGATTTTTCCCGAGGGCCAAAATTACAAGCTACTCGATAGATGCACCTTGCATACCTAAGATCAGTCCGGTTTATAAGCCAATTGTTGTATTGACAAATTGATTTACAAAGCAAGAGCGACAACTCGTATAAATCGCTGGTATTTTCATTGCAAATTAAACCTTACTAAGTTTCTATTACATGTTTTACTTGGTTTTTCAATGATGTCACGCAGCAATGTTTTCCTTTTAGTGTTTGAATAAAGAATCTCATGTGCGTGCTGTTTCAATGTATTTTCAGTGTGATGGCCCAAAAATGACGGATACAATACAAGTAGTAGCCAACACAATCATCCGGCTGATAAAGCCGATTATATCACCTAAAAAAGTCGGAAATCCAGAGAAAAGAAATACTTCAAGTGTAAAAGATAGAAGCCATAGGAACGAAAAAGATGGATCCAAAGTCCACATTACGAAAGTAGCAGATAATGGCGGATTTAGATGTAGAGCACCGATTTTCAGAAACAAAGATAGTATACATTTCAGCTCGTCCATCATTACCAGTCAAGGTGTGTTTCAGACATCCGAACTATGTCGGTCTTTGGAGAGGCAGATCAAATTCAATAACACACTAACTTCAGAATGGTCGCGGTATTTCTTCTATCACCTTGGTTACGATCACATGTTTAGTTTGTATATGAAGGTTTGTGGTATCAGTCTGGACTCAGATTTTATGATCTGTGATTGGAGAATTATAAAGAACTTCCTTTATGATGATTATCACCACGTCGATGTTCTGACTAGCAAGTTGTTCATAAAAGAAAAAGTCAACATCGTCAAAGTATCCATATTACTGGATGAAAATGAGGTGGAAACGGAATTTGAAGGACCCAGTGTGAAAACTAAAGCCAAAGTGTTCTCAAGGTTAGTTTGTAAAATTGTGCCGAGGCCGATTTACGGTGAACAGTTGATGTGTTATGTCAAAGGTGACCACTATCTTACTGGTCTGTTGAAGTACCACTTTATACATCCAGTGTTTACGCATGCTGGGATCAACTTAGGTTCGTCACGACACAGCAACCTTAATGTTCGATTGGAATCTTGTAGGCGACTTCAAGACGGCTTTGACGCCAGTATTGACGCATTTTCTATACAACTCGCGGAAGCGGGCTACTTCCTCACTAACGACAACAATTTAGCCCAATGCTTCAAATGTGGAGGAATATTGCAACTGAAGAAATTTGACTTTGACCCCTGGACTGATCATGCGTACTGGCATCCGAGCTGTCCGTTTCTGTTGGAATCAAAAGGGAAGGACTTCATAGCCAAGGTTAGAAAAGAACTAAGAGACGCCTGTGATTTTAGCACTGAAAGTATTTTCACGTTTAGAGTTCGAAAATTGGCTCCCGTAGTTCCTGGATACAGCGCGCGCCAGTCTGACAACCCAGGGTCGGATGATAGTGATTCAGAGGATGATAATATAGACACACCCGAATATCTGAGTTCTGCTAGTGACTACTACTCAGACTTTGATGAGGACGACTAAAGTTGTGGAATATGTACGTCATTATGATTGTCAGCAAATTCAAACTTGTAAACACGTGTAAAGGGAAGATTGATAGAGATGAAATTCTTTTAAGTTGCTTGTTTTTGTGTATTGCGCAAGTTTCAATTTTTTTCTGATGTGTATCAATGTATCAACTCGGTACATGCTTCAAAGGCTATTTCCTTCGTGCGAT
>JACSZP010020881.1:2664-16500 GCA_016161895.1 Pinna nobilis
AAAAAAATCTGTATTCTCTGTTTCCGTTGGAACATTGGAAATTAAAGAACGGTGACAATGGATCGAAAGTGTCCGCCATTCCAAGAAGTGTGCATCTTCTGCAGAATATGATGAATCGGAAGACAACAGCAGACGATGTCAAACTCATAGGAGAAAAGTTGGTTTCAAAGTACGGATAATCTTCAAATGGAGACATCCATTTAATCCATAAAGTGCTATTTTAAACAAAGTTATATATATTTTTTTCTTTTAAAGGTTTTTTTTTCTTAATGTACATGGATACCCACATAATTCAAATCTTATAATATCTTTATCAAAATTTCATATTTTTAAGTGGCATTTTATTCTAGATGCACATGAAATACCTTTTCGAATGATTTGTTAATTGAAGATATATAAATACATGCATGAAACAGTCAATTTTTTTTCGAGGGAGGGGAATATATGATTTACAATCTCTTTTTTGTTGTATATAATAATCATGTCAACCGATTGATAAAAAGACACATTTGAAATCGAAATTACATTTGCAAACCTGAAGTGAGAACCAGAAAAATGGTCACAGATGTGATGTTTGGTATCCAGAAATATATACTATGATTATCCGTTATCAGCTTATCGCATTTATTCGTGGTCAGTGGTCACACTAGATGTATTGTTCGGACCTTATCAGTACTATGAACGGGCACCTGTCGTTTGTCCGGTGTGTTTTTGATATAAGCACTTGACTTGCTTCATGATAAGAGTAACGTCGTTTATCAAATGTAAATACTCAAGGGATATATTCCACTTCCGGTTAGTTTCGTTTTGCATATTATTTCTATCTTCGATGTTTCGTACTCCTGTTTTTTTTTTATGAAAACTAAACTAATCAATGGCAAACAAACGCAGATAATATTCTGGTAGCTGTAATAGATTGGATTCTTTGTTTTCTATTATAATTTACCATATGCGCAGTTTTTCATTAACTAGTCATTTCCCTACTTAAATATCATTGAATTTACAATGATTGACACTTTGCAGGGTTAACATGTACTTCTAGAAATTATATATCAACTGCGGCTTTTTTCCTTTCTTGTTTTCAATGTCGATAAACATAATCGAGTTAAACATAGTTTTTATTGACTTTGGGAATAACCCGGATTTTCGAGTTACGACGGAATTATCAAATACATGTATTGATATCAAATATCATTTTTATCACAGGAATACAAATATCTGTGTACTTAAGTGCGTAAGTAATTAACAATAAAGCATTCATATTTCACAAAAGAACAATTGTTACTTGACCTAAAGATGACAAACGTTTGGAAATTGGCAATTGTATTATACATATGCATGTGCGTTGAAGGTAAGAGTTTAATTTTCTTTATTTACTTATACTTTAACCATTTATGAATTAAAATTTGACATAGTAAAGCATGTTTTATATCAAAAGAGAAATAAGGATTTAATGCGTAAAACGATCTACTGTAACTCATACTCATTTCTCATGGAATCGTCGACAATTAGCTGAAAACTATTGAATGAAAAAAAAGGAACCAAGTAATAAAATGCATTGCTATGTTTTACTGTCAACTGTTAAACCAATCAAGAATTATCTGAGTATGTACGGAATTAAAATGTTACTTGAGCTCTCTTTGTTTGGTTAATTGTCTTTTAATTTAATTTCCTATGTTAAGATGTAAATAAGCAGGTGAACACGCGAAACCGGAAAAACGAAGAAGCCAAATGGTGGGGGGGGGATCTTGCTTTTCATCTTATTCATCATTTCTTTTTTTTCAACATAAAATTATGATAATTTTATCAAAAAAGTGGGGGCAAATAAATTAAGAACATTCTTTGGCTGATAGTCCGTGTGGGATTATTAAGTATGTCATCCCGATCCCGAATCAAATAAATTAAATACCATAAACTTGAAAAGAATTTCGTAGGTATAAATACATTAACTATTCCCAGGACAGGTACAGCAATTAATGGCGCAGATGATGGCGATGACGAAAAATCAAAATAGCAATTCCTTGAATACAGTAAACACTTCAAATTGTTCCACAGCATATATTTCGTGTTTACCAGCGCCTTGGTGTAAACGGACGAAGGACGTAAATGGATGTCCGAAGTGTGAATGTGGTAAGTTGCAAGTTACTTTCGAAAGCGGTTGCTGTCTTCATTTTCTATTTTGTAGATTATTTGTTGACGCAGGGATACACATTTTATCATAAATATTAATGATGGACTTTAGATTAGATATCTTACACAGAACTTCTCCGTAACTTAGCCACTCCTTTCACAACGATGAAGCCGATAATCTTTTGAAATGGTTTATAAAATATGACTTCTTTAATATAAAACTTGAGTGGCACCAAACAGGTTCCTTTCGAATGCTGTATACTACTCTATTACAGTTGCATTATAAATGATATTTGTCTGACTGTTCTGTTTTAGAGTATTTATCATTCAATGTAACTATTGTATTTATTACACTGCCTATATGATTTATCAATAACGCCCAATAATTTCCTGAACTTTTCGGCTCGAGGGACTTTTGCAGATTTTTTTACCACCGCCATTTAAGTTATTTTAAAATCATTTTTCTCAATCGAAATTTCGTCTGTTTTATATACAAATGTAATAATTTGAAAAAAATGGGTAGAATATCGTATCGTATATTAAACTTCTAAATAAAACGTACATTGGGCACTGGGATTTAATCTCAAAATATTCTTTTTTTAAAACCCTCTGTAGTTCACTTTTACATATATTTACAACTGTATACAAGCAACTTCTAACCCAGTTCTTGTAACTGCGCTTTACAAAAGTAAATCTAGATATGCGTCATAAGTTGAACCTTCATCGGAATAATTAAGACATACAATCTATTTTCTATCTTCGTTTCTGTTCATTTATTTCATAGATAGGTTTCGTAATTTAGGATCGGATTCTAAAAGGAGCAATTCTACCGGAAGTAGTGACAACAGAGGCTTTGGAAATATGCAGGGATCACCGATGAATCCATTTGCTTCTATGTTTGGTAGCGGTGGAAGTTTTGGCTTTCCTGGTTTTCCAAATTCCCAAGGTAACGGGTACTTATTCAGTTTCCATAAATTAAGATGATTCTTTTTTCTATTGTTGACATCAATTTGCATTATGTAGGGTCAGGTTAGACTGATTCTTTGAATCACTTTTTACTTCTATTTATATTGGGGCCTGCCGTGGCGTAGTTGTTAGAATGTTCGACTTCGAATCGAGAGGCACGGGGTAACAGCCAAAGCCAAGGGACGGTTGGCCGTCCCTGTTTTTCAAATGAGATAGTATAAACCGAGGTCCCGTACGACAGTAGATGTTGGCACGTTAAAGACCCCCCCCCCCCCCCCCNNTCAGAGATGACGGCAGTTTAGGACCAGAATGCTTTTTTTCTAGGTATTTGTCGCCCTTCACTGGCATACGGTGACGTCTTCATATAAATGAAATATTCTTTCCTTGAAGTGGGACGTTAAACAATAATTCAACCAACCATCCTTTTATTTACTTATTCGTTTTAAACTATGGCGTTATTGCACAGTGAAGAATCATTAGACCTTCTTTTCGATTTTGCTGCTGATTCTTATTGTATAACTTGGTTCTCGATTAATACTACAATATTATTCGTAAGATGAGGTCAGTATAGGATTTTGCAGAAATGATACAAATTGACTCTTCTCCTCTGTTATTTATTATTGATAAACCTTCGTTATATACATTTGTGAATAACGAGGAGCTATGCTTGTAAGTTTTACGACGGTTGAAAATGAAGAAAAACTGTTTTTCCACAAAGGTAGAAGGTAAAATCGAATCTTACAAAAATTTAATAATAATAGAAATAATAAAGGGAACTCAGAAAGGTGGTTTTTGTATAGGTCAATCTGGGCCGATGAATCCAATGGCAGCCATGTTTGGCGGAAGTTCAATGATGGGAGGCGGATTTGGTGGAAATGGAGGCGGTAGTATGGGTGGAATGATGGGTCCAATGGGCATGAGTATGGGAGGTATGAATCCAATGGGCGGCATGATGAGTCAGCAAATTCCTACGGCGGACCCAAATTGTGACCCAGCGCCTTACACGTGCCCGGCCCCGCCTCCGTGGTGTCAAAGAGTTGTCGATGAACAGGGGTGTGTGAAGTGTTATTGTGGTCAAGGTAAAATACTTTTTTTTAATAAAATTATTCTGTATTGAAGTTAGGATTGGCGGTGTTAAGAACCATACTTTAAGCACTCTGCAAGTAAATAATGTCTTCGTTGTCCTACGATGCAAACTTCACGATTTGATTTCATTTTTGGAATTTGCAACCTAAATCGATACTTGGTGTGTATCCCCTTCACATATTTATATGACTTAATGCGCATTTCTCCGACCACCTCACAACAGAGGAAATTATATAAGCGTTTTCCCATTTTGTTGTCAAATTTTATGCTGTAAGGAATAATCAAGCATAACCCTTTTTATCCAATAATTTACACTTTGCCTGCAGTTTGAAGACATATTATGATATCTTAGTAGGCCACTACAATAAAATCCTTTGAAAAAGCAACAATCATAACGTTAAACCTCAATGAAGATAGCTTAAGAACATCCTTCAATCAAGTTAATAAAAGAGTCTGTGGCCTAAGACCAGTGGATTATACAACCCTGTCACGGGTCCGAAGTATGTTAGAATGAAACCTAATAATTTATAGTATTACTGAATCCACCTGAAGGGTAGATTAACTTCAGTGAGGATCCCTTGAGAAGCATTGATCGGTGTACCATTGCAGATAGAGAAGTGCGAACTTAGATCCCCTTTTCATCAAGATAATTTCTTAAATAGATAAGTTTTGACCAAAGATAAACCAAGTATTATCTATGTAAGTAAAATTGGAGTCCATAAATATTTACAGCTGGCGAGGTCATAAGCTATGTCTAATTTAAATGGGTATATCATTGTTGCCTCTACTACTCTTGGTAATACTAGTGATTTCGTTGTTGCTCACGCTTTCAACTTTGAGAATTTTTCAATCATATGGATGGCGCCGTATGCTTGTTAAGGGCCTAAAAGTTTTTGTCCCTCCTTAGCATGTTCGGTTATTGAACATTTAGGATATGTCTACCACTGCGACTCGGGAGCTTAGAAATTATTGCAAAATCCAATGGACAGGAAAGGTTGGTCTGAAAGAAGACCACCCTATCGCTGATACAGACTATTCTGGTGTGGAAATGTAAAAAAGAAATAACAACATCAAAAACACCGCTAATAGCGAATATTTTCATGGCGATGTCGAACTCTTTTGGATGTAGGGCATGCGTGTTGTTTGACAGAAGGCTTAATCTTATTTGAGTAGATTGAGTTTACTAAAATAAGATTGGGCCACCATGGACTAGTGATTAGTTCGTTTGACTTATGATTGACAGGCTCGGGGTTCGAATCAGATCCGCGCTACTGTTTGATGTCACTTTCTTTAGGTTAAGACAGTAAAGACGGAAGTCTCGTGTCACAGTAGGTGTCGGTACAATTAAGAACTCTCCCTGCTCAACGGACATAAGAAACGAGCATAGGCAAACTTTGTGGCCATTCACTAACACACGGCGACGTCTCTATGTAAATGAAACATTCTTGAGTGGGACGTTAAATAACAATACAATACTAAAATGAAGCTTGTATTAAGAACTACCATTAGCATTTGAATGTAAATAAAGGCAATATGCAGGTGACCCTAACTTAAGAATGAAACCTACAGACGAAGATGTCCGAAATGACTTCCCAGGCTTTAGAGGTCATTCATTGCACTAGATCCTTGATCTTATTGCGATAATCGGTCATTGTCCATCTGAAGTATTTCACACGCCCACCGTGAACTGTCCGAACTGACTACGGACACTCACGTGAAATGAAACTATATTTTGACAAAGTCCCTCTTATCTTCGAGGATCTCGTGACACTGACCCATTGCTTAATTTCCCTAGAAAGTTAAATCTTACCATAGAATCGAATACTTTTGTTCTTCGAATATATTGTGTTGATCATGTTTAAATGTACGGCCTCTACATCGAGTTTTTTCATTCAAAGTACTCAATAATAACAATGAAATCACTAAACCGAAAGCTTAGCATTGCTAGTGAGAGAAAAGATCAGATATAAAACTAAAAAAAAGGAGAGAAAAGAAAAAATTATACATGTATCTAATACGCCCCCTATAATAAATAAAAATGGATATATTGTTTTGTCGATGTTGTTAGGTGGGTCAGTCTGAAAACCAAAAGGTCTTCTTCATTATCACAGCTTCAGAAGCATATACTGAAAAGAAATATGGCATACAGATACATCGTGGGGGTGTCTAAATTGTATTTGGTTACAAACACATAATTTTTTTTTTATAAAATTACCCTCCTTGAACATAGAATTATATTTATCCGACACCAGTTTTGAACGAATGACAAATAATCCGAGCTTGATATTTTCTAGAGCTTGAAAAATATTTCGGAAGAATTCAGGGCAAGGATCAAAGCACAACGGAAGATCCTGTGTACAACTCCACGCTGGCTACAACAATTAATTCCACAATGTCATCAAATGATACAACAATGACACCAACAGCATCAATAACAACAATGACTTCGCTATTGACAACAACGGAAATATCGACGATAGCGCCACCCTTAGGAAAACCCTGTCTGGCTAATTTCGTGTGCACTGCTGATTGTACCTTTGGATATCAAACTGACAGTACCGGATGTCCTCTTTGCGCATGTAACGGAAACAGTTCCTATCCGATAACAACACGTAAGCCGTACATACTTATTTTACTTCTGTTTTGTAGAATTTATCATACAACAATTCATTTGGTCGACATTAAATAGATTGTGTATATAAGTGAATTTAGTACATCACATGATAATTTCTTAATTTATCATTGGATAACGACGTGAATAGTAGGTAGTGTAGAAATCATATGTCCATGACTACGGGATTACTATATGTTTACGTAGCAACGGGACCTTGGCATAGCCCCCTCCCCCAAAACACAACGTGACGTCAATAGTTCTGACAATGACGTAATTTCTTGCGATAGAGTCCTGGTAGCAAGAGGGTTAAGTGATTTTTATTTGTTGATATTATTACAACTTTCTATGGCTTAAGTCTCAAGTTGATGTGAAACTCTTCAATATTTCTTGTTCTTGGAGAAAGACACATGTGATGTGATGTACTGAATCTATTATGGACCTCTCACTCGGGAACAGTTCTCCTATAGTGTTTTCTGGTGAGTAATACCAGACAACACTATAGGAGAACAGTTCCCGAGGGAGAGGTCCATAATAGATTAATTGTGTGTACATAGTGGTTATCACATTGTCTGTGTACAACTTCCTCCTCTCAATGTGAGTATATTACATATGACATATTACATATTACATAGCTGAGTGAGAGATAACTGCGCAATATATTTCTACCAGATTAGAGAACTGCTTTATAATGTAAGATTTCCTAATTCATACGACAATATTGTCAAATAAGGTTTAATGCGAAACATGGATATGTTCAGTGTCAAAATCTCAATGGTGTTTATAACTTAATACCCTTATAGCGTTAAAGGCTTAATTTTAATTAATTTTTCATTTTATTTGTAGAAAATACAAAGACTACAATACAGCCAATAGTCAATACAGATAATGCACTTATAAATAGCGGGTTGTCTGGCACGCCCATCGTGTGCCCGGGGATATTTGACTGCATGAAAATGTGTATGAATGGATACAAAGTTGACGATCAAGGATGTCCATTATGTGATTGTGTTCCAGATTCGTGAGAACAAATAAAGTTACACATGTATTTCTTCTGAATTGTTTATCTTTAATTCTCATTTTTTACCTTTACTACATTTTTTCAATGAGCTCTTGGCTAACTGTGGATGCCTGCTGGTAATATTTTCTCCTTTTGTTTTGGCCCTGGTTATGTCTGTCGATTTTTGAATAATTCCTTGTTATCCTCATATATTATTTTCTTATTTCTGGTGTAGGCTGCAAGCCTTGTACATTTACTAAGAACGAACACTAAAGTTTGTACTCTAAATAGATGGGCCTTTACCGAGTCGGACCAGGTCTTAACATAAACTCTAAAAAAAAATTAAAAATTAAAGATGCCAGGGGGACCATGGAAATTCAAAAATCAAAAGGCAGAAAACACCATGTCTAAAAATACTGCACACATAAAACTAAAAGTTGAGTAACACAAACCCAAGGGAAAAAGTGAAAACATCTTTTGCTCCAAGTGCTCAGAGATGGTGTGCCCGGCATCCATCCTTTCACCTATGTGTCGAATGCGCGCAGCGCCACCCTGCGATTGGTCGTCCCTGTCTTTCGGATGAGAATGTAAAAAACGAGGTTCCGCGTCAAAGTAGGTGTTGGCACGTTAAAGAACCCCCCTGCTCTACCGCCATCAATACCGAGAATAGGCACAATTTGTCGCCCTTCACCTGCACAAGGTAACGTCTCCGTATGAGTGAAATATTCTTGAGTGGGACGTTAATCAACAATACAACAACAACATTAACAACCAAAACGAGAAAAGAAGGACGGAATTATGTGTACTGTAAGTTGTTTACGTCACTCGTCACCGTTGATACGCAGAGAGGGACTACCATGTCATGAAACAGAAAAAATGGATCTAACAATAGGGTTCAATATCATTGCAATATTGACTTATAGAATTCATATTCAGACAAGAAATAGTTTGTCAGTTCTGATATCGTATATGTTCAACTGTATAAGGCAACCATATTCCTTTCGGGCGAATTCTTATACCTTTGATACAAGAGGATTTGCTTTATATTTTGAAATAAGGTATGTACGAGTGATATGCCTTGTTATCTTAACAATAATCAAGACGTCTTTTACAGTCGCAATATGGGAAAGTCAAAATAGTCAACTGCAATGAGTAATGGTCGGTTCGGTTGACTGAATTGTTCTTTATCGTCCCACCCAAGAATATTTCACTTATACAGAAACGTCACCCTGTGTCTGTGAAGGGTAATAAATTTTGCCTATGCTCGGCATTTATGACCGTAGAGTACGGAGGGTTCGTTAACGTGCGTGCCAACACCTACTGTGACACGGGATCTTGGTTTTTACTGTCTCATCCGAAAGACAGGGACAGCCAAACGCAACGTGGCTTTGGCTCGAAACCCCGGACCTCAAGACTCGAAATCCAACGCGTTAAGCACTAGGTCATGGCGGTTCCCATTTAGTGATGAAAGAAAAACAACGTATTGAGAGAAAGAGTGTTAAGAGTTCAAATATTTTCAAAAAGTGGTCATAAACCGAGATCTGAGGGTCATCTCAGTTTTGACTGCAGAATTTTTCTGAAGCTTATCTTCTACCATACAGCGTTCTGCACTTAACAATATGCATACGAAGCCTTCTCCTGCGTTCGATGACATCTTGTTAAACGAAGATAATTATATCCTTTGTTCTGTTTTCTATCTAGATGCTGTTAGTCATATTTGTCTAGATTCCCTTTGCTCAGATATTAGTTATGGTACATTTATATTATCCTTTAAAACTGTATAAAATACGTGTCCCTTCTCTATACAAAAAGTATGTACATTAGAATGAAACTGACTCCCTTCTCTTCGAACATAACTGCCGAGCATAGAAAGGACAGTGTTAAGTTCGACAAGTGCAAGATATGACGCCGGAATATACGACATATTTCGCCGGTTTTGTAATTGAGGTATCAAGGTTATAAGGTTCGAAATAACATTTGCAAATATCTGATATATATGTGCCCTAGTTTTAAATGTATCGGTCAAAAATCCATTTCAAAATCGTCTTCCAATTGCAAAATACCATAGCGCAATATAGTTAAGCATTCATGTGGTTTGTTCAAATGGAATGAAAAAGTCCTTCTTTTACCTTACAACTTACCAAAAATAAAGACTCAACATACCATACATGTATAAAAATTATCAATTGCATAAAATTACCATAGTAACAACGGGTGAGATACAGTTCAGGATTAATAAAAAAAATATTCAACTGACTTAGAAACGTTTCAAACAACAGCAAATGGCTTTGGATTTCAGCATATTTCGGTACGGCCACTGGTCTGTTATCGTAAGCTTGAGCATATCTACTTCTTCTACTGTAACGTTGATATCAAGTGTCTTATAAGGACAATGTAGGCTAGATACTTGCGACAAGACTCGAACCATTACCACGTTTCTTGAAGAATTACATTCTCCGACGGAGCCAGGACGTTACCCTTGGTTGATTGTGCAGTTCGTTAACGTCCCATTCAAGAATCTTTAATGTATTTTGTGGGATATAGTTTGGGCTATCGTCCAATTACAGTCATTAAACAGGAGGTGTCTTATTAGAATACTGTTGGTTGGTTGTATTGTTGTTTAACGTCCCACTCAATAATATTTCTCTCACATGCGCGGATCCAGGATTTTTTCCGAGGAGGGGGTCGATGTTTTCCAGGGGGGGGGGGGGTCTAACTTGTAAAAAGGAAAAAATTATCCCTGTGAAAATGAGAATTTAAGCATAATTGACCAATATCGGTACATATTTTGCAAATCCCCTCCCCCTTCTAGATCAGCGCATGCCTTATATGGAGACATCATCCTGTGACGGTGAAGGGCGATAAATTTTTCCTATGCTCGGTATTTATGGTCGTAGAATAGGGATCTTTGTACCAACACCTACTGTGACACAGGGCCTCGGTTTTTACTATCTCATCCGAAAAACAAGAACAACCAAATTTGACGTGGCTTTGGGTCGAACATTGGATCTTGCTGTGTCACGGAAAATTTTAGGTTTGACTGCCTCATTGGATGGATGCAAAAAGCGCAGATTCGAACCCACGGCAATACTTTCCTTAAGAATTTGTAGATACATACTGTACTCTGTACTCATGATTGTCAAGTACTGGACGCATTAACCTGTTTATCTGCGGTCTTAACTTATCACATTTTCCGGACATGCATTAAAGCTAAAAATACAACAGTATCAAGTTTTGATAAAGCCATTTACCATAAAATGAATATGCACAAAACAAATATTTTTCCTGCACTGAAATTCACACACCTTTGGACAGGTATTAGTATGCAGCACCATTTGAACCTAGGCACCCATTTCTTTTATCCTTCATAATAATATCACCGACTAGATAGTGAGAACACGTCACCTGTCTAGTTCGTTCTCTTCGGACACAGTCTTTATGAATGAAACACACCACAATCTCAAATTATACTACCAATACATGTCCCCAGCCTACTACGAGAATGGACACACATTTATTAGGATTTTTCTTGGTAGTAATATGGGAAGGTAGGTATTTTTTTTAAGATTTAACAATATGAGAACATGTAAGACTGAAAAGAGAAATAGAAAAGGCATTTTAGACTGAGAATTATAATTTCCATTATAGTTAGTTTATTAAAGTATTAAAAGCAATACCTTGTAGGTATTCACATAGTATTAATTGCTGGGGAGGGGGTCAATCTTAACAAATTTTCGCTTCAAAACATAGTACATTTTCTGTGAAGTGGTTTGATAATTCTAACACCAAAAACAGAGTGATCATTCCGTCTGATTCTCTCATCATCGATATCGAACCCGGAGTCGTCAATGCGAACGCTTTAAGCTTTAGATCACACTGGCAATACTGTGCTTGAGGTATTTCATATCGAAGTTTAAATCCCACTTAATTATCAAAAGAAAATTATTTTTTAACTCTATATTCATTTTCATTTTCTCTATACTTTATATGAAATTATGATATTCTTAAGTCACATTGCTTGACGGAAAAGCTAGCCGTCATTTACTGACTTCAGAAAATAGTGTAAAGATGCATCTATTTAGATGCTGAATTGATCATCTGCATTTTGATTAAAACACATTGTAAACTCGAATCTCTGGTTTATGGTAGAAAAGCAAAACTATATACATGTATATACAATAGGTAATGGGTTATATTTGATTTTATGTTCAATGTTACATCTAATGGTTCAAGAGTTTGTAAAATTATGGATTAAAACATAAAAATAATGATAATTGTTTCGTCAGAAAGGTTATAATGACATTTCCAAAACCATTATAACGTATTCAATAATTAGATGTTGGAATTAAACTTTGGAGAACATTTGAATAGAACGCATTAGTCACTCTGTAATAGTCACAGTTGGAAGAAGCAAAGCTCCTTTCGGATTTTTTTCTCATTGATTGCTTTGTTTTTAAATATCATATTGTTCAGCTGCATACATACTGGCCATGAAAAATCATCTTTCTAATTTCTTTATTCAACATTAAATTAACTAATACAAAAATATGAAGTTATTGAGCGTAATCGTCTTTCAAACAACGCATTCCAATTGAATTAACTATTTAGTCGTTAGGTCAGTAAGGACAATCGATTTTAAAACTTAAACTGCATGGATTTCTTGTACCTTTAAGAATAAAAATGCTCTGAAAAACGTGTGCCTGTTTGGGTCGGTTCGAACCGGAATTTTCGTATTACGCTTTCACCAAATTTTCAATTTTATGTTAGTACGCTCTAATGCATTTATCACGCTATTTCATTATTATTTATTTTATATAATTATTGACATCATATATAGCAGGAAGAAAAGGCGCGAAACATCGTTATCAATATCGATAAATCTTTAAAAAGTTGATTGTTGAAGATACCAAGGGGGTAATCAATAATTCAAAAATTCAAAGGCAGACGAAATCATGGCCAAACAAAAAAGAGACATCACTAACAGCTATCAACACAACAAGACGCGTTAAACCGAAAAATAAAGTAACACGAACCTCCAACAAAAACCAGGGGTGAGTTCAGTTGCTCCGGAAGGGTAAGCAACTCCTGCTCCGCGCGCAGCACCCATCGTGTCACAAGTTTTCGAATACAAGAATGTCACAATCGGTGATGGTCATTAACGAGAAAANNGGTCATAGACGACAAAAGGGGGTCGGGATTAGGTTTGCGACAAGGGGGCATATCTCTCATCTGTTATTTACAGATTTTACTATTGGCTATCCACAGATTTTAATTTCGTCGATATATTCGATGGTACCAAAGTCTATTTAGCCGTTATCTATAGGGATTGAACATGGATTATCTAATAATACTAGTAATTCAGACTAAGAGAAGTCCATATAAGTGAAGTTCACTTTATATTATATACACAAGAGTTTTATAAGAAATGTACCCCAAAAAAATCAAATTAACATAATATCAATCATCATAAGTTATCACTATTCTTTTCCATTTCCACTACACTCGATATCGAAGTATATTTTAAGAAACCTACTTATCACAGAACATTTTCTTGAGACAAATTAATTATCTAAGGAGTTAAAATGTAGCCCTAATTTATCACTGCTGTCCAATGTATGACTTTTCCAGTCAGTTTTTTTCCGAATCCATTATGATATATTATGATTATTGAAATAATTCACTAAAAGCATAGAATCTCGGTAAAGCCCTGGAATTGGGGCCATGACAGAATGGCAAGCGTGTTCGACTTCGAATTGAAGCCAAGATACGGTTGACCGTCTTGTTTTTCGGTGAGACAATAAAAGCAAAGGTCCAGCGTGACAGTAGGTGTTGGCACGAATAAGAAACCTCCCTGCTCTACGGCCATAAGTGCTGCACATGGGCAAAATTTATCGCTCTTCACCGGCACACGGTGACGTCTCCAAATAAGTGAAATATTCTTGAATAGGTCATTAAACAGAAATACAGCCAACTAATTAACCCCAGAAAACCATATATGTCAAAACTTTTCATTGACACAAATATGAAATAGTTTGAGTAAACA
>JACSZP010020886.1:1123-16271 GCA_016161895.1 Pinna nobilis
TTTTACGGCCGCCATCACGACTTGGTGGATCGATATGATAAATCTGTTAAACAGATGATGAGGGATATGTTCTCCTTGTCGCATACCTAATCCCGTCCCACCTTTTTCTTGTTTATTACTATCACCAATTGTGACTCATGCCCGTATTTGGTATGTGACACGGCGTGCCATCATGACCTGGTTGATTTATATGGTAAATCTGTAAATAACAGATGAGAGATATGTCACCCTTGTCGCATACCTAATCCCTACCTCCCCTTTTCTCGTTTATGACCATCACCGATTGTGACATTTTTGTATTCGAAAACTTGTGACACAGCGGGTGCCGCGCGCGGAGCAGGAGTTGCTTACCCTTTCGGAGCACCTGAACTCACCCCTGATTTTTGGTAGGGGGTTCGTGTTACTTTATTTTTCGGTTTTACACGTCTCGTTGTGCTGATAGCTGTTTGTGTTGTCTCTTTTTTGTTTGGCCATGATTTCGTCTGCCTTTGGATTTTTGAATTATTGATTCCCCCTTAGTATCTTCTACAGTTAACTTTTTTTTGGTAAAGGTCATTCAAGTTAACAGTATGTCGCCCAGCCGATCGTTCGGATAAGATATTGACGCATGTGCAATACGCAGTGATCAGAATTGCTGCCCATGCCTGTCTTTCGGATGGGACATTAAAACCGAGGTCTCGTATCACAGTACCTGTCGGCACATTAAAGAAACCTCCTTGCTTTACGACCGTAAGTACTGGACATACGCAAATTTTCTCTCCCTTCACCGGCGCACGGTGAGGTCTTAATATAAGTGAAAGATTCTTGAGTGGGACATTTAATATCAATGCAACCAAGCAACATTGGCCTTGAACTCTTTTGGAAATATTTGAAATTTTGTCATTGACTGGTGTGTTCCATGGCAATTGCTACGCAACTCTTCATTCACTTGATTTTGACTAGATCTACAGGTTTAATAACTAGTATTCAAAAGTTCAGTGGGACAGAGAGAAGTAAGGTCCGAATAAGATGGCGACCTAATTTCTTTTACGTAAGGCAAAAGTCAATCATGATTGAAATATTGGACTATCATATGAGCGATGTCTATGACTAAGCTTACGTGTTTTTGTATTCGGGGAAAAGTCCCATCACATTCACCGTACTTCCTTGTGGACTAATCATAGTTCCTGTAGTGTTCATATTGTCATTGCATCCACATGGGAATGCAGTGTCCAGAGTCTTGATCCAGTCATCTCGTTGTCTACGATAAGGGGTATTTAAGATCAATTGTATGAGCGACGAAATGGAATGATCTTGGGAGAAGTTGATATACACCAAGATTTATTCGGAACCTGAATTTACGGAAACTATAGATTATAAGCCTGCATTTGGTCTTAAATCATGTACACATTGAATAATAATAACCTCTGCAATGTGGTATTTGAAATCACTTCAATCCGTTGCTATTACTTGTAGAGTCTTACATCTAACCAGGATTTCAGCGGTTTGCTCTAGGAGTGCCAGTCGTTATGCTCAATTTGTTGAAATAGATGTTTTATCATTAAATTTCACTAAAAACATAAAAATGTAATAAATCAAGAAAATATTGTGTGTTTCTGTATTCAAGGAAATATTCGTTAAATGTGTCTTCATACTGTTGAAATATTGTTTACAATATTCAATCTACTCGAAAATTTATAAAAGCAAGAAATTTGCCATTTTCCTGCAATATGTCATTAATACAGGATATATCTTAATGTCACTGTTTATCATAGAATACTTCGAATCATTGTTTTAGTAGAAAACTGTTGCAAAACTCCGTCATTTTAAGATTTCTTTCAGATCAATAGCATATGACTTTTTCAACTGAAATCGACATTTTACCGAAATCGTATGGTTTCCATGGAACATTTGTGATGGAATCGGCATGCTAACAGGGGACGCTGACTCATTCTGGACACCTGGTCCTATCCCATTAGAGATTTGCATTTGTTTTCCACGTTGAGACCTAGACTAGTAAAATTTTAGGACTTAGATTTTCAACTATCCTTCTTCGATACTTCTTCAATAGTACTCTTACATCATCTCTAAACTTAGTCCAAGTCTTGAAAACATCAATTCATTCTTCAAAACAAATGGTAGATAATATATTGAATATCGGCAATACATTGTAGTTAATGGGGCTTTCCACCAAGTGTCGTAAAAAAATGAGATTCGCCTTACCCATGTACATTTTAAACCCTCAATGTAAGTATCGATATCAATATATTCAAGCCCCCAAATTCATATTTTTAGAAAAAGATGAATAATTTTTATTAAACTGTTGAATTTGGGATTATCTCAAGTTTTATGTTTTAAAAGCTTTTGTAAGACTTTTTTCAGCTGAACGTGGAAAAGAAATAACAATTATGATTCAGTTGTGAAATTGATTACTGTTTAATTATACATGTACAAACTTTGCCTATCGGACTTATCTCTCTTTTTATACTAGTACATATTTATGGTATTCATAGTGTTAACAAATTTTTATCAAAGTTGAGGTTAAGCATACGCATTTTACTAAGATCAGCATCATAAATAAAATCCGATGAAGTAAATTGCGTTGCCAATTTAAAGACAATGCCTCTACAATGTATTTTATCTGAGTATTTTCTACACTCTATCCATGTTTTTCATTTTAAACCCTGACATTTAGTCAAACGTATACATGTATATCAATTTCATATTTTCCTAGAGGGGGTTTCTTTACAATCTAGAACTACAGTGGCATCAGCTGCATACAAGTTAGATTATATTCTATATTAATCCTATATGGTAATCCTTTACATTTTAATATTATGTCTAATATGTATAGCAAGAATTCCTGCACATAAGAAAGATGTAGACATCGGGTTTCTCTGTCTGCAACTGCGTTCATGGTAAAAGAAGGATGATATAATAAAAGCCAGCTTGGCAGCTGTTGTTGTGAAAAGCAGATATCCGCTTTCTTAAAGAATGTCCAAAATTGAACAATTCTCGAGTTTTATTGATAAATTTTCAAGAATTTGAATCGGTTTATTCTCACTTAGCCAATATTTTTAAAACTCCTATTCCCACATAGCCAATATCCTGATTTTCACACCTGAGTGATCTATAGGCTATAGTCTGTTTTACATGTGTGTTTGTTTCCTACGGATTACCTGAGAAATAGTATTTTCAAATATGATTTGAAATTAAAAGGAGGAATACAGAACTTAATTTCACAGCATCAGATTACATGTACAATTATTACATGTAATAAATATAAAATTATATGTTAGTTGTTTTCTTTCATTCGGATACATGTGTACATATATATGTACATGTATATGTTAATTTCCTATTTTAAAAAAAATGATTTATTTATTTTGAAATAAGTTTATTTAGCATTAGCTAAATATGTACAACCCTTGCAATTTGAGTAAATATGTTTCCATTAAAAACAATTACATGTATTTGTCAATGGAATGTTTTATTGTGTTCAAAACACAAATTTTATAAAACAGTCAATACAAATAAACAGGCCTTTATTATTTTCTTAATAAAAAAAGGAATTTAAAATAATTGACTTAAACTTAAAATCACAGTTAGCTTTGAAACATCAAAAACAATTATAATTCAAATGCATAGGATATTATCAAGTCCTCATATTTAATCATTATTGCTCTAATAATTTAACAACCTCTAGAGTATTGGGATAAAATGGAGGAAATGAAAATAATGCTATGAGGAGATGTCCATTTCACTTTAACATAATAAGAAATGTTGGTACTTAAAAATGTGATCTGCCATACATTATTTCTTTTTCTGAATGAGGATAAATATTTGAGGGAGAGAGTACATGTATTTTACTTTTCATCATTGGTCAACCGTGCAAACTTTTTATTGCTTGTAATATATATATATATCTGGTAAAAAAAATGCAAAATATAAAATTTGGATTACCTGTATACTTTTGATATTAGAACAGACTATAGCCTACCTGTAATTAAATTCTTTTGTTCTTTACCTGGACCCAATTCCCACTTAGCCAATATAATTTACCTGTATTTTACCTGTGTTTTTCCAAAATATGGAAAGTGGGAAGACGCCTTTGAATCGAAGGCTTTTCCAAAGTCAAATCAGAAGTGGACCAGATTAGTTGTTACTGAGAGCGGATTGCTTGATATCGAATATAAATTGAGTGTTTACATCAATTCATCTGCCCGGAAAAAATCCATTTTCATATGAAGGGATAATATTTTAGATAACTTTTTTTTATCCTACTTGATACAATTTTAGAGAAAATTATGTATACAATATTGAGCAATGTTATTGCTCGCTAATTAACACAATTTTAAGGTTAACTTTCTTTTGGAGTGCAAATACTATTTTCTTGTCTCTGAGTTACAGACAACGTGTCAAAGTCATATCCATAATTTGAAGAACGTACTATAGAATCACCTTATTCTTTCAAAAATATTTTGAACAGTTCGGAAATGAAACCATTAGAGATATATTTTTAGACATATTATCCAGTTTATACAAAGCTTTTTAAAGATAATTTTACCTTCAAGTAAGTTTTTATCGTTAAATGTTAATTATTTTCATCTTGGGGGAAAATTTCTTCATAAATTCAGAACATCACGTTTTAAATAAGTATGTGAAGTACGGTGTGGATTTGGAATGCCTTAACCCTTTCAACCCTACAGGCCGAATTAGACCGATCTAAACAATAGAAAAGAACATTCCATTTAGATTCGTAGGGTTGAAAGGGTCAAAGTTAACGGATCTGTTGCTTATGTTGGAGATGAATTTATTTATCAATTTATTTTTACGAACAACAAGAAATTGTATAAATATGAGCTAAATTCATAAAAGTATATCTGTATACATCAAAATAATTTCAAAATAAGAGATATGTTATATTGTTGTAATACAATAAAGTTCTAGATTTTTCTTACACATTTGAAATTTTTACACACACAATCTGTATCTGAGTGAAAAAAACAATCAAGAACCAGTTGCAATTCAGTTTTGTACGTTGTTAATTTTAACCATGAGTTAGCTCGCAGATAAATTGATGGTTATTTAACTCTAAATTCTAAGTACTGTAAATCCAGAAATTTTCATGGAACTCTTATTTTAGCGAAACAGCGGTCATATAATTATTCACGATACTTTATTTTCGCGCTTGTGAATTTAAGTTGATAATTTGTGTTGTTTGATGCATTTTAATATCAGGTTATTATAATTAGCGAGGACTTTATTTTCGCGAGTGAGCGCTCTGGCGTGATTATGCGAAAATAAAATTCTCATGAATATTACTGGATTTACAGTAGTTGACTTACTCGAGAGGACTAGTGTGCACCAACATATAACAGTGTAGTTTGCTGAAATTTTATCTTGCTACACGTGACTTACAACAGTATTATTAACAATGCATTGTGTAAATGTGCTCTAATCGCTTGTTTAATGACGACTGACACATAAACTCCGGTGTGACAGACACAAACCTCGTGTCGCCATTTAATAAAAACTCAGAGAACATGCTTCTGTCAGCTTCCTGTACAAAAACCATGACCTATTGCGCAACGCATTATTAATGAGCCATGTGCTCTGACAAGAACAGTAACTCCTACCAATACTTCAATGTACATACAGAGAGAGATTACAATTACGATACCTAAACATCGCTTAACCTTGCTCCTAAGACACATGAAAATGCTCTTTATATTGATTTCTTTTTCATCGCCAGGGCTCTTGATTTTCGTGCCAAAATAGATATTCGGAAAACCGAATTGGTCCATGATTAGCGTATTTGTTTTTCTGGTCGTCAGCTCGTAGAATCGGATCCGTCTGGCTTAGTCGCCGCTGGTATTAGCCGAGATGCCATGTTAATGTAGGTGTCGGAACCTCATTGTTGAGAGCCGTAAGTGCTGAATTTAACCGGCATATGGCGACGTCGGTATGTTGTATTGTTGTTTAACGTCCGCTCAAGAATTTTTCACTCATATGGAGACATCACCGTGTGCCGGTGAAAGGCGACAAATTTTGCCTATGCTCGGCACTTATGGCCGTAGAGCAGGGAGGGTTCTTTAACGTGCCAACACCTACTGTTACACGGGACCTTGGCTTTTTACTGTCTCATCCGAAAGACAGGGATGGCCAACTACGGAGTGGCGCTGCGCGGATTCGAACCCCAGACCCTCCGATTCGAAGTCGAACACGCCAACCACTCGGCCACGACGTCGGTATGTATGTGATTTTGATCAGAAAAAGATCGAAAAAGATTTTTGAACGGGGCGTTTGACAAAATACAACAACAATTTATCCGTTTACAATTAAAGCAACAACAAAAAATGGTTTGAAATGAATAATTAAAATATTAGCGTTGAAATTCTACCGGATAGATTCATTTTCAGCTTTATATACCTGTATTTGAAATTGTCGATCTATCTAGCTTATTGGTATACCAAGGCGGTATATCTTTTATCCTTTTAAGGAAATTGTCTCCAAAGAAAGGTTGTTATTTACCAAGAGACTCCAGTGTTCCTCATTAGTTTAATATATATTATGACAATGCTTACTTTTTGTCGCTGTATTCCCTGTGACTACGGAATGTATTCCAAAAAGTAGGAAGAGAATCGCCGTACACATGTTGCACATTGCACTTGGAATGAAACGCTAATTGTTTCATCCAAAAATTACTCTAGAACGTTTGCAAATATCATGCACATGTATGACTTTTACTTTTTACGATCGATAATTTCTGCAATGTGATACAGACTGTAGAAGATTCATTTCACATCATTCAGTCATTAAAAAGTAATACGATGTGTTGGTTAGTTGTATTGTTGCTAAACGTCCCACTCAAGTATTTTCCACTTATATGTCCACGTCACTGTGTGCCGGATAAGGGCGCTTTATTTTGCCTTTACTCGGCACTTATGACCGTAGTGCAGGGAAGGTTTTTTTTATTTTGCCACACCTACTGTGACACAGGACCTCGGTTTTAAATAGTATAAACAGATGATGAAAGATATGTTCCCCTTGTCGCATACCTAGTCCCGATTCCCACTTTCTTGTTTATGACCATCACCAATTGTGACTTGTTCGTGTATTCGACAATGTGTAACACGACGGGTGCCACGCGTCGAGCAGGAGTTCCTTACCCTTCTGGAGCACCTGATCTCACCCGGTTTTAGTGGGCTTCGTGTTACTCTATTTTAAGTTATAAGTGTATATCTTTGTGCAGTTTTGTCTCCTTTTTGTTTTGGCTACGGTTTTGTCAGTCGTCGACTTTTAGAATTTGGAATGCCCCTTGGTACCTTCTACTTTATCCCTTTTTTAACTGTTTCATCCGTAATACGGGGACAGCCAACCACGACGTAGCTTGGGTTTGAACCACGGGCCTCTCGATTCGAAGCACGCGAAACATTAGGCAACGGCGGCCCGAATTCGATATATTATTGTTGTTTAACGTCCCACTCAAGAATATTTCACTCATATGGAGACGTCACCGTGTGTCAGTGAAGGGCGGCAAATTTTGCCTATGCTCGGCACTTATGGCCGTAGAGCAGGGAGGGTTCTTTCTGTCTCATCCGAAAGACAGGGACGGCAAACCGCGGAGTGGCGCTACGCGGATTCGAACCCCGGACCCTCAGATTCGAAGTCCAACATGCTAACCACTCGGCCACGGTGGCCCCCAATTCGATATGTACATAATTGATGTAATTTATAAATACTAGAGGAATACCCCTGTACTCTGTCATTTTACATTATTACAACAAGTTTTGTTCTTGCAGATGGGGTTGCTTTTCCGTACATTATTTCTTAACTTTCCATTGTAAAATCCTAGTAGATTTACAGTTGGTATAACTTAAGAATGTGTTTCTGTGACTGTATATTTCCAGTGTGACACTTGCAAATATATATGAAATTCAAAGCAAAATCGACGTCGACGATGATGACAATCACAATGATGATAATCACGATGATGACAGATAGATAGATAGATAGATAGATAGTTAGTTAGTTCCACTATTTGACGCAGTCTTCTGACTTTATCTTGACAACTGAAAATTTAAAAATCAAGAATGTATTTCGAGCACCAAAGTTACCTGGAACTATTTGACTCTAAATATCAGGTTTTGACTGTGGAAAGTGTTTTCTAAGATTATGTAAACTATGTTCCCTCATAAGACATACATCTAGACAGGCATTATATACAGACATCCAGTTCTCATGACCGGTTCTATTGTTTAATGCTACATCTTCAGTTTCATCATTTCATTCTTGATTGACTATTTATCACGGTCCACCAATGTGAAGGTTCAACAGTTCAAAGACCTATTAGTCTCGGCGGGGCCGGGAATTGTAAAACCTATATGTAAAACTCCAGACTATTGAACCTTTGGACTAGGATTCTTTTTTTAAAATATGGTAAGAGCAATTATCTCGGGGAAAATATTGTCTTTTTTTTTGTTTTTTGTTCTTGAGATGCTTTTCACCAAAAACCAAGATATCTGGAGGAAGGTTTACGAAGTATGTGTTTTTTCCAGGGATATTTCTACCATTCATAACTTCAAAAAAAAATTAACAATACCCCGCCTCATTTTTTTTTCTGTCAGACTAAGGAGGGAACCTTCGGACTGGTAAACTTTCGGACTAGTGGAAGGACATCTAACTATCAAGAATTATTTCTACTACATCAATAATGCATACGCAAATCACTTTCACCAGATATTTTAATGACCTTTAGATATCAAACTCAACAAGTATGCAATGCACATTATTTTCTAAGGATGGCCCAATTCAGCTGCAATATCCATGATCAGAATCACCAGAGCGTTTGACACTACAGCACTTTTGTATTGTCATACATTTGGGTAACACATGACCTCTGGAATTATATGAGTACTTTGCATATGAAATTCCGGCCATCACAACGAAAGAATAGGAGATTAGAATTAAAAGACCATACTGGTGCGGTTTTGGTAGGGTAATAACGAGAAGAAACTTTATCATTGCCATCAACTTGTTTAGAGAACTTAGTACGCCACTAACGATGCCACGCTCACCCTCCTTTACTGACTGCAGAAACAGTTGTGTGATGGCTAGGTCGATCAACCCTACTCCTGTAAGATATTTATAACTTGAATTATTTTCAATGTACTACAAATCATAGAATTCACTAATCTCATTTACATTTGGTCTACAGTATACTCCATTGCTATGTCGTGACGCACTTAGATCCGGGATAAGGGATCCAATCTGACGAATCAACCTTGAAGGGTCAAATGCAAATTCGGTCAACTCGGTAAGGGACTTTTCGTGTCTAGTATATACTGACGACTTTCTACTTTCAGTTTCTGAGTGTGAAATGTTGATTGATTAATATGAGAGTTAATGAGGTTTTTCTATCTCAACAGGGTTTTGTTTAATTTGCATGCGACACTCCATTTAAAAGGAGTATACTTAATATCGAATTTTTACTAGGTTGCAAGATTATCAGACTTCATTTCCCTGAAGGGATTATTGTACATATATGGGCAAGTACTGTTGTGAGTAATCAAGGTAAGACATCAATTATGTAGGTGTGTATCAATCAATGTGATTTCGTAATATTAAGTTCCATTAGCGGGGATTTTTCAAATATATGAATATACAAGATTTTTTAGCAGCTAACTCGAATTACGTAGCATTTGCACTATTCTTTGACATATTGACTGTTTTAGCAGCGACAATTGCTGAATTGTATAGATATAGTTTCTCCGTTCTTAGAATGTTTTAAATCTAAATTGGTGCAATGCCTGCAGGAAAATTTGTCACCCTCAAACAATTTTTTTTCTTGATTAAAATTGTGATCCACATAGAAAAAAGGAGAGAGGGAAATATTCGATCTCCGCTGAATTACTTACCAATCCTTGCAGTAACCATTCCACCCAGTAAGAGGCAGATAGAAATATTAGGTGTAGATACAGTGCTACTTTCACCAGCGTAATATTTGCCGTCAGTATAATTTTTCTCAAATGGCAGCACTGTTGACGTATTTGTGCAATTGATTCCCTCACATCCGGTGTTTAATGAAGATTGCATCAAATTAAACGGACTTCCGGGAGCCCAAACAGAAGCGACGCAAAAACAAGCAAAAAATAAATAAGCTGCATTTCCAAGTTGCCCCGTTCGTACTACTCCAATTGCCTTGCGTATTCTGGGGTAAACTAAACTGCTTATAATTCCTGTTACTGCACCCGCGCCTTGTAGACCTCCCAATACGGTCTCCGGTATTCCTTGCGAGTATGCATAACCTATATGAGCAATAAATAAATGTAAAATACTAACATTCTTAACTTTATCTGCCTTGTCTTACATCCAAAATCATTTATGAATACTAAATTATGAGATCATATATGCATCACATATTGAGTTTTATATTGTGGTGTAAAGATTGGGCTTTTAATGTAAATAAATTTGAAACTTGATACTTAATGATTAACATAGATTGTTTGAACGAACACAAATTAAAATTGTAATTAATCTTGGGACAAGAATGCATCCAAACACTTAGGTGCTATCAAATTAAATTTTGATCTTTTAACTTAAAGTATAGAGTTTCTAATAAATAAAACACCGTCATGAACGATTGCTCGTCGGAAAGGTGTCTCGACTCACCTATAGTTATATTATCAAAATAAAATACAGTTATGTAGACGCAGGCAAAGCAAAAGCCAGCAAGGGCCACGTCATGTTTAAAATAAGTCTTCCATCCTCTAAATACTATCTTCAATCCCCCGAACACTCTTTTGAAAAGCAATATACTCGTTCTTTCTTTTCTGACTGTCGAAACTGGTGCAATTCTTTTGTCATCAATCGGTGGATGTGTAGTCTGTTTATCCTTGCGTTCGCCCACTACATAGATTCGTCGTGAGTCTTTTCCTGAATTTGATTAAATAATATTTAGATTACGTGGGAGTACAGATGGTCAAAATTGATAAAAAAATTATCAAGTATGAGGCCTAATGCCAAATCCTGTTTTACAAATTTTATGGGGCCATCGTGGCCGAGTGGTTAGCGTGTTCGACTGCGAATCGAAAGATCCGGGTCCAAGCCGTGTAGCGCCACTCCGCGGTTGGCCGTCCCTGTCTTTCGGCTGAAGCAGTCAAAAACGAGGTCCCGTGTCACAGTAGGTGTTTGCACGTTAAAGAACCCTCCCTGCTCTACGGCCAGCAGTTCCAAGCATAGGCAAAATTTGTAGCCCTTCACCGGCACACGGTGACGTCTCCATATGAGTGAAATATTCTTGAGTAGGACGTTAAACAACAATACCATACCAAAGCATACCACACACATTTTTATCATTACTAGAAATGTGGTTCTTGAGATCCTACTGGTTTTGAATGTACATGTATAATATAGGTATCACTCAATATATCACTCATCAATATTTAATTAATCATACATTATTATGCTTACTTTGAACTCTGTGCTGTTACATGTCAACACAGAAATATGCAACGAACGATAGAGGAGTAAACGCAAATAGCAGTGAAGGTGATGTATATCAAAATTTATTTTTTATATAAATTATAAAATTTTATTTCATTTGCTGAAATATAATTGCATTAAAATGCGTAAGTAGAAGATACCGTACCAAGGGGGCATTCAAACTTTAAAAATTCTCGACAGTCAACACCACAGCCAAAACAAAAAGAGACATCACCACAGACTGCAATCAAAATACACACTTTGTCTTATCATAACTATTGTGTATCCCTTCCCTGAAGTGTTATCGCGCCTGTATTATACATGTATCACGCCATTTGGACCAACGCCACTTCCCGATAAATTTAAGGGTGTAAAAGTAACTCTAGACAGTCATCACATGGTTTAAACCTCCAACGGATGTATGACTTACTAGGAAACTCAGACGTGGATTTTTTTATGAAAAACAATAACATCACATTTTTGGAAAAGGGCGTTTTGAAACGAAAATGGAGTTTTAATGATCAAGATTTGTGAATGTTAAAGAAAATGAAACAGGTAAAATGTAATATTTTCACCTTTATCTTTTTTCTTCTTGTACGTTTTAGTTTGTAAAGCCGGGACTGCCTCGTGCACCTTCCTCATGAAATAGTACTCCGCTCCTGCTGAGACTAGATTCCAAACAGCAATGATCAGGGCGCTGTTGTAAGCAGTAGTTAGAAACATGATTTGACCAGTCAATACTGGTGCCAGAGTCTTTGCTATCATATTAATAGTCCGTATAGCTGCGTTCATGGCTGTAAAATAAAAGCGAAATATTATTCAGTTATTATTCTAATTTGACGTTCATACAATTTTTCTTCAGCTCAAGAAAGTGTTTTTATGTCATCTATTATATTAGAATATGAAGTATTCTTTTACGATACGATATGATATTGAGTTACACTAACATCACTGTATGCAGGGAATTGTTCGCCCCATTTTATTTTCGTCCCATTCGCCCTCATCGTCAGTTGGCGAATTCAAAACTGGGCGAACTAATACCTGTACATTCATTGAATAGAATCATATAGAGCCTGGGTGAATTTAAAACGGGGCAAAACTGTTTGCAAGTCCCTTAGGGCGAAAATAACACGGGGTGAAAATAACCCTGTATACAGTATACGATTGATAAAATTGTATAATCATTATTCACAATGCGACAGGGTTTATTACGCGCTTGATCCCATTTTTGTGTCTTTCCGACATCTCCATCCGTAATCCAAAGTGGCCATCATTACCAAAAAAAAAAAAAGAATGAAAACAACTGCAGTCAACTCCGCACATAACGAAATCGCATGAAACGAGGTACCGGTTGTTACGAAAAGATTTTTCCTCCCGGTGTTTTTTCCATGAAATTTTGAATGACGAAGATAGGCTATATCAAGATAGATATCTTGCTCCCAGCAATTATGTTATATGTGGAAATGACTGTTCTTTATTTTAAGTGAGAAAATATTAATACAAATGTGTTTTGTAGAACTTGAGTTATGAGCTTACATTGTATATTACAAGTTTGTGGATTTACTTTGATTATTTCTTAATTCTGACAGATTCATGCAAGTTAGGTTTGAATATACAAAACTTATTCAAATATCATTTTATCAGAAACAAAAGCCCAATCACATTAAAGCATTGCCTGGTTAGTCCTTGAAAAAAAACCCAGCAGAATTTTGTTCAAGAATTTCAGGTGGTCGAAGGATTGTCATGTAAACAGTCCAGACAATTTAGATGCTGTGGTTCATAGTTTATACCTACACGCCAACAAATTCTCGTCCTTCCCACATACTTCAACAACCCAGTCCCTCTCCAGCGATATTCGCAATGAAATGCAAGTTATATTGGACATAACTGCTGTAATAATAATAACAGCCTTCAAAAGCATCATCAAAGATTCATTCTCCCACATTGATGTTATGATCGCCTGGTAGTAGAATGCGAAGTACACGACGGTAGCACAGATACAGAACGTAATGTTCTGCATTATCAATGACCATCGGACGGCTGAAAAAAGAAAAAAAACTGATGAAATTGTTGAACTGTTGAGTGAATGAAACACGTGTTTGACTTATGCAAGGAATGTGCTTACAGTGAATCAGGACACTTTCGAATGACTCTTTTTTGGCGGACCACAGATTCTTTTTGAATCGAAAGAATTCTATAAATAAGAATCAGTGATATGTTCATGAGATTTAAATTTTACCACCACTTATATATCTATTTACGAGATTACATGTATGTATATTGAACGTATGAGTTCAAAGATAAAACACATAAAACACTTTGTTTTTTCACTATCATTGTCAATTTATATTTTGTTTGTTTGAATTATTTCATCTTCGCGAGATGGTAGTCAGGGAAAATCATGTATGAATAATATTCCTCGCAAATGTAACAGGATTTATAGTACATATACATCAAACATACTTAACATCATATCGATGATATATCCTGTAGCATACATGCAAACAGAGAATCAAAAGGGGTTATGTGTATAAGTATGCGTCTAGATATTCTTGGGCAATACAAAAAAAAGAAACAGAGTGAACATTTATACATACATGTACAATGGAACCTAATTAATATGGACACTTTCGCTCCCGAGTAAATTGTTCGGATGAATGAAGCATCCGGATTACTGAAACGTATTTAATATAGTGGTCAATGTGATTTGAGAATTTTCCCCCTAAATATTACTTCCGGTAGGTGAAGCATCCAGATTATTGGTGTCCAGATTAATGAGGTGCGACTGTGCGTACATGGTTTTACATATTTACATATCATAGACGGGGCCTCCGTGGCCGAGTGGTTAGCGTGTTCGACTTCAAGCCGAGGGGTCCGGGGTTCGATTCCCGCAGCGCCACTCCTCGGTTGGCAGTCCCTGTCTTTCGGATGAGACAGTAAAAACCGAGGTCCCGTTTCACAGTAGATGTTGGCACGTTAAAGAACCCTCCCTGCTCTACAGCCAGCAGTGCCGAACACAGGCAAAATTTGTCGCCCTTCACCGGCACACGGTGAAGTCTCCATATGAGTGAAATATCCTTAAGTGGGACGTTAAACAACAACGCAACAACAACATATCAAAGAGGGTTTAACATTAAATTAATCCGCAGCCAAAAATTGCTTAATAACGATGCTACAACCTTTAACATTTTTTATCCGTGGAATCTAGATAATATGCTTTTTGGCCGGATTGTGAAACAAAATCCGAGTTATGAAATGGCGATGTCCGTCTGTCCGTCTGCGTCAACAATTCCGTTTAGCTCTTAGGTTTAGGTCCATTATGGGAAGACCAGAAATGATATCACTTTCAAACTTCACATGTAGATAGACCTTGCTGATAGCTATCCCCCATCGCAATAGTTTTTTTTAGAATTTTGGAGGGGGGTCAAGTTATAATCGGGGGTGGATTGTATGCATCAACAATTCCGTTTAGCTCTTTGGTTAAGATACATTGTGGGAAGACCAGAGATGATATGTATTTGTTACTTCACGTGTAGATAGACCTTGCTGATAGCTATCCATCGCAATATTTTCTTTAGAATTTTGAAGGGGGATCCAAGTTTTAATTGGGGTGGATTATATGCATCAACAATTCGATTAAGCTCTTGCGTTTAGATACATTGTGGGAAGACCAGAGATGATA
>JACSZP010020887.1:0-18995 GCA_016161895.1 Pinna nobilis
CCCCCCCCCCCCCCCCCCCCCCTGGAGTTGGCTCAATTATGCTAATCAACCACAAGTTGGAACATCAACAACCCCCTGGAAAATGTTGAGCCCTTGGCAAACACTGGGTCCGCGCATGCTGACTCTACTGCTGGGCCACGGTGGCTCTCTATGAGTTTTCTAGCCTATTCTATATACATGTATTTTGTATCAATATTTGTATTAACATTCAGGTATATCTTATAAATTTGTATTTCCATTCAACGTCGTTAATTCAACCTATTTTTTGTTATAAAAATTAATCTAGAAATATGTATAAAGTATAGATTATCATTTTGTATTCAAAATAAATGACGTCCACCTGTAAGAAAAGACAAAAAAAAAAAGAAAAGACTCCAAAAATGTATATTTCAACAAATCAAGAAAAACGGACAAGTATCTCCTATCAATTTGCATTTCGAATCAACAGCGTTCAACTCAGGTATATTATAATGTTTTAAAACTAATATAAAAATATGTAAGAAAAAAGTTTAACTCATATAATTTTATTCTAAATCAACGAATCTAATGTTTTTTTCTCCGACCCTGTAATTAGAAAGAAAAGACACCGGGGAAATGCACTATTATGTTATCAATTTCCGTTTTAAAAATCAATGCTGGTACATGTATATCGACATTCCTGCTGCGGTTGATTTGGCTTCTACCTGTTCATTGTTTCTCATCTTAAATTTCGTGTATCAATTAATGATCTACACTACCGCTTTAGAATCTATCGGCAGCGATGGTAAAACCGGATTGTGTTGATACTAAGAATAAAGAGATGGACGTTATTGATTCTAAAGATCAAAGTGTCGACATCTGGTGTTAAGAATCGTATTTTAGAGCATTCATTCTTGTCATCACCTAAATCAGCTGTTAGCTTCAGGTAAATATCTCGTGCTAAGCTATTTCTTAGTCGTAATGAATATTTTACAAATTATCAATTTTCAGGAAACTGAATTAGCTGTTTATGACTCGTCTACGGTGGTATTTCACGCTCTTATACATTGGAATATTGCAAAAGTCGATGGCGGATCAAATAATTTGAATAAAAATGTATTATATATATATTATTCAAAGGAAAATACAGTTTCAGTAATAATTTTGGTGTCGTTGTATAAAATTCAACTTGAGAATTTTCACTTTTATGGGAACCAAAAATGTCAACAGTCCAATCCGAGGACAGGAAACACCAGACGCGTCCAACTAAGACTCGAATTCCATACATCCTGGGCCTAAGGAAAGCCCCTTAACCTACGGACATTTCTCGCAATATTTCTGTAGGAAGTGCTATGTGCTTGGCTAACGAACTGCTGCTACCCTTAATAAGAACTCGAAATCGCCAAGGCCTGGGTTCGAACCAAGACGCGATCACCTTAACTATTGGGCTATTCTATTTATAATCTATAAAACAAATTCATCTGTTCTAAATATTCATCTATTTATCCGTGGACCAAGAAGAATATGCATAGGAACATACAGACCGACCTCACTTAGGAGACTACCTCGCTATAAGGACAATCAAAATTCAGTCTGTTTATCGTTGATCTAGGTTACATCTACCTCAATAAAAAGACCATCTCAGTTATTTGGCCATTTTTTTCGTCACTTGCATTATCTTGTATGGGCAGTTACATTAAATCAATTTATATATAAAGAATAGGAATGGTTGAAATTCAAAATTTGTATACATATATAAATTCATACAATTCATACAGATTAAAAAAATTAGGAGTTGATTTTGAAACGTTTATCTCGTTGAATATAACCTGGATTTATTGGTGTAATGACCCAAGATGGGGTTTGCTGGGGGTGGGGTGCGACCCATACTTTTTTTTAAATGACAATGCTCAACTAAATTTAATTATCAAATTCATAATTGTAGCGTACGTGATTAACTTTCAAATTGGTATTTTTAAAATGTATTATTTTCGTGTTTATCGAAATAATATATAGGACAAATTTTAAAACATATTTTCGCATAAATATTATTTTTTTTTATTCCTATTTAAAGGTTGTTTGATTTTGCTTCGTCACCATAGATGATCTTTTTTCCAACGCGACTGGAATCTATATAATTCCTCAAATCTCCGCCTTCTTGGGTCCATCCAGAAACACATTTATCTTGTAATCTCGTTAACAACTCGTTTCTTGCTTTACGCAACTGAGACTAGACGTTCAGACACGGTAATGATTCAAAGTCACAGCACTGATAAATCTTATTCATATGTTGATTACATCTAGGTCATGAATATGCAAATTTATGTTCTTCTTGCGTAACATTCAAGGCTAAGATTTTTCTAAACATCAACCGTATGTAGGCGTTCTAATAAAGTATAATTACACTCTAAAATACTTTCTTTTATTACAAAAAATTATATATGTATAATGAAAATAATTGAACCATAAACAGCTAGTTGAATCACAGCGAAATTACTGAATAGAAGGTCATGTATGGAACTATAGACCAAATCCGACACTTAACAAAGTGTTCTTATTTTTTATTGATAATTTTGTCATTTGTAAATGCTATGTGGTACATAGAGAGAACAATTACACATAAGAAAATAACATTTAATATGTGAAATTTAAATCGATCAATCAGAATAAGCTAAATATTTTGAATTTATATATATTTTTTTCGTTTCACGAAATATAACGTTCAAATTTCATCTTGTAAGGCTTTGCATTCCAGTTAAATATGCGTTTTTCTGCCTCACACGATGTAACGATATATCTATTAGCACGAAACGACAAACGTACTCTACGTATACTCAAACTGCTGGTAAAAATGACAAAAAAAACCCAAAATGAATTCGATAATACCACATTCAATGAAACATTTGCTAAATGACTACTAGCATTTACATGCACATCAAAATCTTGTCTCTTTTTCTTACCACTTATTATCCAGGGATAATTACGAAATTTAACTTAAACCAGAATATCAATCCTAAGAAATACAAAAAAAAAAAAAAAAAAAAAAAAAAAAAACCAACAAAAAAAAAACTTCCTCTGAAATTGCTGTAGCTTAGTGCGTCGTCTATGGGATGAAATTTTGTACAACAGGTAGAGGTGAAGGTCATTCTATAAAAATAATAAATCTGCTAAATATAATATTCTACAAAACTGCTTTCCTGGATAGAAAATGTTCAAAAAGATTGATATGAACAAATTGTAATGGGGAAATAGCTCACCATTCTCTCAGTTCAGAATTGCTCATGAAAAATGGCAGGGTCAGTCCAACTAGTTTGGATTTTACATATAGTAATAGATGTTCCTCAAGGAATATACATATCGGTAAAATAATTCAAATTTTAGATTATTACTCTTACAGAATCTACACATTGTGAGCTTCAAAATACGTGTAGTTTTATAAATTTCGAAAGGCTATAGCATTGCCAAAATCTACAAACAATGTTGGTAAATCAAAATCACGTAAATAACCTAATATGTGTATGTTTATGTCTCAGAAGGCTAAAACATTATTTTCAGAAATCGACAAACAATGGAACTAATTCACAAACCTAGCAGAGATACCAGATAACGTTTGTGCGGGACTAGTATATCTAGTGATGACTGAAAGCAATTTTACGTTATCTTCCCGCTAAAATAACGATAGCGCGAGATTTCAACTTCTAACGTCATTTCATTACAAATAGAAACAAAAGTTCCATACAGACATTATCGGTGTCACGTGGTTCTTGAAGTAGTTCCATACTGGTTTATCAGAATGCCGGCAATGGACTTCAAAATATTTGTAGTGTTAGATATCTTGGAATGCTCTATCATTTACAAAAAATCGACAAAGAATACCGCAAAATCACAGTGATGTTATAAAAACTTTCCAATCTGACGTTTCTCCATGACGTCATACAGCTTACAATGACAACCACTTTGTGGAATGTACAATTTTTCTTCTCGTGTTGAATGATTGCATTAGTTTTATACAGTTTAACCTGCTTTAGCAACCCACTGAATTAAAGGGAAACCTGTCATATGTGACCTAAATTCATGGCTCCCAGAATGGCATTTTCCTATATAAATCATCTGAATTAAGAGACCACCTGTCATATGTGACCCTTTCTGCTCCTTCCCTTGGACGGTATCTTAAAACAGGTTAGACTGTATAACCAACACCGAGCAACCTTCTAGGTATTGCAAACTTCTACATTATTTCAACTATATGGTAGCAACACAAACTTAGTGCAGGCTCAATAAATGTGGTACCTTTGCCAAGGGCACTTTGTCCTATGCAGTGATTGGCAAACGTGTCAAAAGCCAATGCTTAGCACGGGGTCTGTTTTTTAATGCCTTGTCCGATTGAGAAGCAAAACAAATCTTGCGACATTCGGACTCGACACTTCAGTTTCCTGGTGATAAGACGAGCACGCTGCAGTTGTCGAATATTGGAGATTGACCTTAAGCATGGAAAACAATCTTTCCAACCGATGCGCCTTAAGTCCGGACATTATGTCCATGGGTCCAACATTTACATGTTTAACAAGTATGTCCGAACAAACTTTCTGTATCTTTGTTTCAAAAATCTCTTTTGGGTATAGATGAAACATACTATTGTTCATGCTACAAAGAGGTATGTTATATATTTGTTTTTGATTTGTCCGAAATAAATGCTACACGTTTGTGACACTGATATACCCTTTGCTTACTTTGGAAAACACAACTATTACAAGCGGAAGTGACGTAATATTCTGAAGCATACGTATATCATTTTGTTAAGACTGAGTGACACGGAAAGGTGAACTAACACAGGGTAAACATAAACGTAAAATTGAAGAAGTACCAAAGGAATTTAAAAAATCCAAGTCCTAAAAATATGACGGCTAGAATAATGACGGTCTTAAAAGGAAAAAAAATGCAAATCCCTAACGGGATGGGACGGGGTGTCCGGAAGGAGTCAGCGTGCAATGTGGGCATGTCGCAAATGTTCCACGGAAACCCTACCACTTCGGTAAATTGTCGATTTCGCTTGAAATTGTCACATGCTTTTGATCTGAGTAGCAGAGATGTTGTTGTTGCATTGTTGTTTAACGTCCCACTCAAGAATATTTCACTCATATGGAGACGTCACCATGTGCCGGTGAAGGACGACAAATTTTGCCTGTGCTCGGTACTGCTGGCCGTAGAGCAGGGGGGGGGGGGGGGGGGGGGTTCTTTAACGTGCCAACACCTACTCTGACACGGGACAGGTAGTCACTGTAAATGGTCATGCTCAAGAACATCATCCAGCATCCTTGAATGGGGAACCTCATATTGTTTTAAGAGTTCACTGTATCGGCCGTACAACTTCTGTAGTAACGATTTTAATCGTTCAACGATGTATCCCTGTATGGTCCGTTCATTGGCAATAGTTTAAAAGCAAATATTATAAGGTTAATCAAGGGTTATTGATTTATTTTGTAAATTTGTAATTTGTATTTTTATATTTGGTTTAAATTAAGGGGTTAAATTCATTCACTATTCTGTCTTTATGCGTTTTCATCACATACTTACGTAGAAGTTAATTTGTTCGCGAACAATCCAAAGTTTAATGTAGTATTTTCTTTTTAAAAATGTCAAATTCTTGACAAAAAACCTGGATCTTTGTATCATATGATAAAACATTTATCCTCCCGTCGATGTCATTTTTAAAGATTCAAATTCATAATAAAACTGATTTAAGAAAACGATTTGTATTAACATTATGTTTCGTTCGATTCATTTGAAACAAAGAAGAAAAATGACGACAAATTCAATTCTTAAATGACTGTTACAATATTGCACATGGTCTCCAATAAAACATTAACAATTACATAAAACTGCAATGTTCATTCACAATTACAGTCATACATATATGAAGTTTATATGCATGCGTTCACATGATCAATCACGCCGAGATTATGTGCTGAAACCCAGCTTGTTACCCTCATAGGAACACAACAGCCTACAAAAGTTTCTCAAACGTATGAGTACAGAGTAAAACCATTCAGCTTTAATAAACTTTGTGTTTTTAATTCGTATTCAGGACGTTATTATTCCCAAACAGACGTACACCGCAAGTCCTAAAGTTTTGAATATTCAATATGTAATTCATATTGTTACTTCTATATTTTATCCCTCCAACTTAACCCCTTCCAAACAATTCTAGGTAACTAATCAAACACCTGAATGAGACATATTTTCTCCATCTGAGTCAAATCGGGTCTAAATAATTTATTTCTGATCGCTGATAAGCGAATTGCTATCAGGACATTTGAAATACATAAAATTGATTTTATGTGCACAAGTATGAGTCTATCTTTCAGTATACATTTCCTTGAGATTTCTTAAAAAAGACGAGAGTTCAGTAATCTAAATACAATTTTTTTGTCTGCATATTTCCTGGGATTTTTCATTCTTACTACAGATGTTATTAGTCATTTAACACATATATACATTTCCTTTATCTATATTGTAAGTGCTTTATTTGGTCCTTTTAAATTTTAAAATGCAGATTATATTTTTGAATTTCTGTCAAAATAAAGAAAGATATTGGACACGTAAACATACACTATATAAATGTACCCAAATATTTTTTGGTCTTAATAACATGAAAAATAACAAGATGTATTCCGACCGTTATATAGAGATCTATTACAGATTTTCCTTGGAAATTCACAAGGAGAAATAAAGCTAAAACTTGTTTTATTGACATTCAATCAAAACTTTGAGTAAAACAGAAATAGTGAGTGATCGTGTTAAGACTCGTTTGATGACTGCTGACCCCGATGTGAGATCTTTGACCGACAAAACGGTCAAAGAAAGGATTGTTTATCGCTAAAACGAAAAAGTAAAGGGGACATATACATTTAAAATTGGTCGAGAAATAACTCATTTGTAAAACATACTCTTCCGAAGAGAATCGCGAGCTTGGCACCATAAAACTTAAGAATTTACTTAAGTCTGAAGATTTTCTAAAGTTCACATTCTTACCCATTCAGAATTCAGTACTAGCAGGATTTGAGGGATTTATCAGACTTGATTATATTTGTACGTTTTATGACACATGACCCTGGATACAAAATGTCCCGTATAGACATATTTTTGAAAGACTGCAACTTTTTGTTTTGTTTTCTTTGATTCTAAATTTTTTGTTTGGAATCACAGAAAATATTCTGCTTCATGCCTTGACTTTCATTGTTTCGACATGAATGATTTGCAGTTGGAGATCCTAATTGGACATTATAAAACTTAAGACTTTTACTCAGTCTTAGAATTTCCTGCGCTTAAGCTTCTAAGGCAATAACGGGATTCGGTATTTTGTCGGAATTAGATAATTTTTCAGCCTTACGAAAATTCTGAAGGTTTATGTTAAAATTCACAGAATCATGAAAAATATTTACTAACTTATAAGATTGATATGATTAGATTTTATTTGAAATAATCTTTAATCATGCTGTGAAATAATTTATATTTCTATAACTGAGCAGTAAGTGCAGTTCGGTCAATGTCCGTTTGAAATAAATCTTTTATTATAATACCTTTACCCAATTTTGTTTTTGAACGAAATAATTTATGTAAATCATACATAAATCTACGTTTAAATCATTTCAGTTTTTACATCTTTTATTAGTATAAGAGTGTACACACAGATCGTATCTATTTAAGTACACTAGCTTTCTTTTTGATTATAAGTACTTAAACACACGAAAACGTGTAAACAAGTACAAAAGGGGGACGAGTAGTTACATGTTACTATGTATATACATATTAAATAACACACCTTATCAAAACTTATTTTTTGTCAAATTTGCACGTATATTGATGAAAGAAATCGAATGATAAAATGTACTTTTTAAGTTCGAGGATCTAGGACCTACTTGATAAATAAGCGTCTCCGCAAGTAAATGTACTGTATAATCCAATTCATTATTTTCCCAAATTTGTCATATTTTTAACGACTGACTTTCGAATATCGATAGATACTTTCTCAATTTAATTTCAAACAATTAAGAACTGTGTCTTACCAAGGAACAAGTAAACATTAGAGATGACTTAAAAGCATGTATATGAAAAAGAAAATATAGCCAGCAATATCAGGTCCAAATATTATCTAGATTTTGAAAATTATTTTCTCATATAAAAAGGAAAGGGTTTTCCCATTTTGCATCATTAAAAACAAGTGCTAAAACACAACGAATTGCAACAGTATTGAAATGCCCCCTTGTTTCGTTCTAGTATTTAAATTATTTAATGATAATAACCACAATCATTTTGTTTGATATTGTAATCATCTTTAATGTACGATTAATTTAAAAGTTGTTTTTCAACTGTTTTTGAAAATTATGTAACAAGAATCACGACTAAAAGAACTAATTTACTAGAAAAAAAATCGTACAAATTAAAATTAAATGAGAAACAGAAAGAATTTTTGCTTCAGATAAATACAAGTCGTGCACACTTTGGCGTCATAGTAATATAAACTGACAAATGGAAACATGCAAACATACTTATTTAAATATATTTGAATAATTTCAATGAACTACGGCATATACAAAAATAAAGTATAATTTTCGGGACAATTTACCGAAGGTTCGACATTAGTGGAGATAAGGTGTTGTTCGTTTTTGTGTAAATTTTGTTTTAAAACAAAGAGAAATTAGAGACATTACTAATGCTTTCAATTCTGTTGATACACAGACTTTTTGTTTCATAGAAAGTTTAGAAAGTTTAAATTTTACTCCAGAATTGATGTCTATTTTTGGGACATTTCAGAAGTGTGCTGATATCAATGACAATAAAGGAAACGAAAGGATTTTACACGTCTAAAGTATGATAATAATTTTATCGTTTTAGAAACATGAAGTATTGAAATTTATTCGATTTTATTATACATTGGTTCATGAAAGGACATAATTTGAGATTTATTAACCAAGTTAAAAGTCCCTTTATTTTAAGTTGTCATTGATCAACAAACATGCTTTTCCTTTGAATTTTGCACAAAGAAATATTAAAGAAAAAAGATTTGATATTACGATATATATGCCTTTGATAATTTTCTATCATTTAAGAGGGAAATCAATTAGGATACTTTATTTAGAGCATATACATGAACACAAACATGGATATGCCGTAACTCTAAAAGTGTCGAAAATGGAAGTCTACCTCGAAGTCATGAACGTGTTCGAAATCATCGACAAAAGTTGAAAGGAACGAAGACGCTGGAAACGCTACATATAGAAAAGATCAGAATAAAATCAAAGACATGTTTCAGAAAAGAGAACATAAATCATAGAAACACTTTTCACCTAAAATAATAGATATTGAATGTGTTCTGTTTGGGTGGCATGCTTATAAAAACTCTCAACAGTTAGTTTAATAGATATTATGATTGGTGTAAATGCATACATGTAGTCTTTGGAGATGCTGATATACAACCAGGCTTAGAATATAATATCTTTCACGAAGGCTTTGTGATTGTATCAAAAACATAGGGTCGAAGTACTAAGTCAAGAGGATTGTTTTTTTTTTGTACCTAATACAGAAACGACTTAGGTTATACGTCACAGTAGGTGTTGGCATGTTAAAAATATCCAGCTACTAAATAATTTCGAGTGCCAAGACCAATATCTCAAGACTTTCAACGGAATTTGTTGAGTTGTTCGGATAAATGGAATATGCTAGTGGAGAAGTTTGGGCAACAGTAAAACCAAGAAACAAGGTTTCAGATCTGACCCGAATGAAACCATGAGGCCAGATTTATTGCCGAAAGATAAAACTACTTGTTTAAAACTTTTTTGTTTTCAGTACCAATATTCCACAAAATAAGTTACACGTAAACTCGTTCGGTTGTCGTCATTGAATAGTCTTTGCCGATGTTGAAAGGGATTCCTTCCTTAGTTTTTTTTTTCAAATATGACAATGGAGTCATAGCGACTGACCAGTCAACAAGTTATGCTTACTCCTCCATGGAACCTGATCCCACCTCTGTTTTTTTAGTGTTCCATATTTATCATATATTCACCAAATTATTGCATGAAGGACAAATGCTAACTTGGGTGTAGGCAGTATTATATTTTATCAGAAATTAAAAAAAAAGATTTAGATTATCCAACCTGTCTTAGCGATCCACTAAAATAAGGACAACTTGTCTTATTTGAGCGAAATCAGCGGTTCCAAAAATGACATTTTCCTGTATAAATCACCTGAATTAAAAGTCCACCGGTCATATGTGACTTTTTTTGCTCCTTCCTTTGGACAGTCTTTTAAAACAGGCAAGACTGCACTTTCAAATAAAGTATCCAACCAACAGAAAATATTTGTAACTGTTGTTAGTTGGATGAACCTAATAACATCTTAGCAATATTAATTTCAAAACAATTTTCAAAGATTTCTGAAATAAATGATTTCAGTCGGAATTTGACACCAATGCAAACATTACAATCAGGGTTTAGTTACAGCATTTGAACATATAAATCGCGTTAAAGCCAAACGATTTTTAAATTTGTCGTAAAAAGACGCAATGAATGTCTTTTACGTGAAGAAAAATCATCAGGACTTCTTCTATTATTCATTTTGTGTCATATATGTCATGGGCTATTTAGTGACGATTTATCATCCGTGAAATAGGTAAATTACCCCATTATTACAGCCGCTGGTATCTTATTAGTTTTAATCTGAGGATTACCACATTAAGAAAACAACAATAGAACCCTGTCATTAAAATCTTAATTATTTATATGATATCAGATAAAACCGTCATTTTGAAAAAGAGAAGCGATTTTTCTTGAAAGCTTTGAACATTTCTGAGCAAGAAAATCTACAATTTGTCTTTGATCAGTTGCAGTGAACAACATTTTTGTAATACGGAGACATAAATAATTCATTTCAAAGAAGACAGGCAGCTTTTCGATAAACAAGAATCTTTCTGCGTTCCTTTGATAGTAATACAGCTTATAGGCTAATTGATTGCTAGTGAAAACAAAATGAAATAAGGATATTGGGCTATGCTGTATAAATGTTCGCATTATCATGTTTTTCTTTCTGTGCTCTAGAAATAACGGATACTTATGAAAGTATTAGATATACGGGCAGAAGTGATTTTTCCTAATATTTTCATTGCATTTTATTGCAACAGAGAATAACTCCCTCATGCATTTGCGAAATCTGCATCACTTTATATGATATAAATATATGATATTTCTATGTATGGAACAGCTAAAAACTAAGACTGATATAAAATACAAACTCATACCTTATTTCTGGGTTTGGGACCTTAGAAGTTAAGAAATTATTTATATCTGAGAATTTACTCAACCCCTGCTTATCCTGGATTCTAATTGGCAGAGAGAGAGAGAGAGAGAGAGAGAGAGAGAGAGAGAGAGCTCATTCGTATGTAAATTCTTAACTTTCATATTATCATAGTTTTATCAGATAGTGGATAATCAGTCGGATTTATCGATTGCCACGTTAATCAATATTTATTTTATTTTAGTTCTTACTCGCCCAATGACGGTAATGACCGACAATGAAGAGATGCTCACGATACCACGTCTGAAATTTCAGAAATTCACGTTTGTCCTGGATTCATTGGATTTGTGTTTTTTCTTGGTTACCAACAGTAATTGGTTGTTGGTTGTATTGCTGTACCCCCACCCCCTCCCCCTCCCCATGAAGACTCTTTCACGTATATAGAGACGTCACCGTGTGTCGGTGAAGGGCGAAAAATGTTCCTATCCTCGGTACTTATGGCCTTACAGCAGGGAGGGTTCCTTAACCTGCAAACACCTACTGTGACACTGGACCTCAATTTTTAGGTTTTTTTTTCGAAAAACAGAGATAGCCAAATACGACGTGGCTTGGGATCGAACCCCGGACAACTTGATTCAAAGTCGAACACTCTAACCACTAGACCATGGCGGCCCCTGAAATGTAAGAGGTCTGTGTTTGTCCTGCATTCATCAGACTTTATTTCATATGTACAATGGATGAATCAGAATCGGCCATTACGTATCCCACAAGATTAAGGTTGCCTGCAGATCAAATTAGTTTATAAATTTCAGAGCCTGTCAACTAAGAAATTCCATAAAATAAATTGCATGGAATCCTTTTGTTGGTAGAATTGAAATGTTCAGCGACTGAATATTTCTTCACCTTCACAGTACGGAGATATTTAGTGAACAGAAACTAGATAAACGCCATGCCACCAAGGGTTGCACATTATTGAATCATTCCATTGTACAAAAAAGTATTGTTAATTCAACCATTCATCAAAAACAACCGCAAATACGTTTGTGGTTTCATGATCAAGTCGCAAAAGTTCGATGATGAATATATGTTTCCCTTGTCGTATTATTAATCCCGTCCTACTTTCTCGTTTTTTACTGGATTTAAAGCATATGTGACAAAAGGAATACAGCTCTTCGAACAGAAAATAGATGATAGAAGAAGACACCAAGGGGAAAATCAAAATGCAAAAGTAGAAAAAGCTGGCGAAACTATGGCCAAATCAAAATTAGACAATAACGCAAACAGCAGTCCACACAACAAAACGTATAAAACAAAAAAAAAAAATAGAGTAGCACGAACCCCACCCAGCCTGGGGGTGAATTCAGGTGCTCCGGAAGGGTAAGCAACTACTCCGCTCGAATTACGGAAATAAATTACAATCGGTGATGGTCATAAACGTGAAAAAGAACGGGATTAGGTATGCGACAATCCCGCATCATCTGATTTAGAGTGACGCAATTTTAGAAATCTACCTGTGAGGGCTATCGGTTCACATAAAAAAGTTTATTGTATCAGAGATAGCCCCCCTGCATCATGCAGCATGAACAATGAACCGCTTTGATTTTATTTAGAAAAGACAAAAGCGAGAAATTGTTTTTCAGAAAACAATGAAAAGGATCAACGTGAAGTGACATACTTATCAACTGCGGATAGGAAACCATGGTAAAGAAACGATAGTTTTCCACGTGCAACCTCTGAGATACGAGAGTGAGTATTGACTATTTTGTATCCTTTTCGCCCCTCAGTCACAAAAAAGCTCAAAGAAATCATAGATACGAGACACTCTGAGAAGAAGAAGCAGAAGAAGAAAAAGAAAAAGAAGAAGAAGAAGAAGAAGAAGAAGAAGAAAATCTCAACAGGATAAGGCGAGGGATCACACCGAGCTTTGTTTTACCAAAAGACATTCCCTTTTTATGCTTCCCGAAAAATTTCGGAGGAATTTTTGTCGCCGATTTGTCCTTCCTTCCGTGTGCTGTGCGTTCGTCCGTCCGTCTGTCCCGAGCCTTATTTCCTAAACCCTTTCATATATTTAGGTTACAAAATAGAATGCCTGCGAAACATCTGTCTCATGGTAAAAGATGAAAGGTCAAGGTCACTCTGCACTTAGGACTTAAACTCTTATTTTGCCCATATCTCCTTCTAATATTGATTGACTTGGATCATAACTCACATAAATGTTACTCGTGACAAACAGGTGTTCACTGACATTGACCAAAGGTCAAGGTCATTCTCAAATTTTCTGTTAGCCTGATTAAAGTTGTCTCGGGGAGCAACATCAGCATATTTGAATCGAAATCAAGCGAGTTGATGAGAACATCGATGGGACAATATCAACGATTATTTGACACTAGGTAAATCTATATACATGTACATGTAAATGTATATACATGTATATATTTCACAATGCTTTACTTTATGGATTTGCAGCACATACAGATCATGACTCCCACTTTCACATGTTCATGTAAAAATGTTCAATGAAATAAAATTTCAATAAAATTGCAATTGAATAGTAAGAAAAAGATTGAATGAATAAACTATAACAAAAGATGGGCAAGAATGGGAAAAACATTCATTAAAAGGATCGAACCCCTAACCCGGATCTTTTGTTTTATGATGTATATTACTCTGTCTGTCTGGCTAACTGTCTGTCTCTCTCCCTATACAGCGATGCATACATTGAAAAGTTTAACAACCAGATATACTTTAAAACCGTTTTAGTGCCAGATTAGGTTAAAAGCTCGGAGATGGAATGTTAACTACACAAAAAGAAGTCTGAGCATTTAAATATTATTGAGGTATAAACAAATGAAAACAATGTTTACATGATCATGAAAGGGATAGTAGATTTTGGTGAAAGATCAAAATAGTTTAGTGTTGTCCTGAATAACTAGAATGTTGAAATGACTCTTGCGCTACAGTGCAATGGTTGATGTGCACACGTGACGACATTTTACCTATAAGATACCTTTGTATAAGAAGTATATGCAAAGAAAACCGAGAAATTAAATACTGTCAACTCCGCAAATAACGAGATCGCATGGAACGAGGTACCGAATGTTACGAAGAGATTTCTAATCCCGGCGATATTTCCATGCATTACTTTGTAATTTTCGAATAACGAAGATCGGCTATAACGAGGCAAATACCTTGCCCCCTTCAACCTCGTTATATGTGGAGTTGACTGTATTATGTTAATACAATAGAAGCAAACATATATTGAACCCTGATACAGGCGAGAATCATTATCCGTACGCCAATAATCTGGATATTTCACCTCGGATGAAATTTCAAAGGAACAAATGTTCAAATTGTCCTTTGGATTCAATATATTCTGGTTCGATTGTATTACATTGCAATTCTACTGTTTGCGGCAAATATGACTGAAGTAGAGCGTATTGTAATGTCATTGAAATCAGTTATATATTCAACGTCTGTCTTTCGGATGAGACAGTAAAAACCGAGGTACCGTGTCACAGTAGGTGTTGGCACGTTAAAGAACCCTCCCTGCTCTACGGCCAGCAGTGCCGAGCACAGGAAAAATTTGTCGCCCTTCACCGGCACACGGTGACGTATCCATATGAGTGAAATATTCTTGAATGGGACGTTAAAACAACAACGCAACGTATATATTCAACGTAGAGGAAGGTCAACGGAAATGATGTTTTAAATGGAGCGAGAGTCGATTGGTGAAATTCATATTTCTGAAATTGAATTCCAAACACACTATCAGGTTAAAAAAAAAACCAAACGCTAAAAATACTTTAAAACTTTTGAGTTTTGTTGTCTTAAAAGAAACAACAAGTGAAACCATTTCTTTAATAAATGAGTTAATAACATTAATGAAAATGTCAATAGATAAAAAAAATTGTTTATGGCGACATTTACATTTGAAAGAAAGAATCGCGAATTGGATATTGAACGAAAAACAAGAAGAAGAAGAGGAAGAAGAAGAAGAATAACAACAACAACAATAACAACAACAACGACAACAACAACAACAACAACGAAATCAAAATAAAATGCCAGAACGGGGACAATCAACTGCAGCTTGGCATAGATTTGAACTCAAGACATTACGCTCTTAAGATGAACGCACTGACCACTGTGTCATGGCTGCCTAAAAGAGGATAACGATGACGCGTCAATTATCTTTTACTGAACTTATGTTCATTCAGAAACACACCCAAATACAGAAACAGCTTCAACACAGCAAAACGGATTAAATGTTAAGCATGTTTAAGGTTACACAATTATACAAATTGATATAAATACATAAACTTCAATTCAGAAATTGCTTTTGACAGATGATGATACAAATTTTATTTGATTTGTTTGTATATGAAATAAGACCTTTGTGCCGACTTCGACAATTTGTTGACAATCTAAATCGTTTCAGCTTCATTTTAGCTGTCACCTAGCTTAACGTTTCCCCTAAATTAGGTCCACCGAAATTAATTCATTTCATTATGTCACAAAATATAATCCTGAAAAGCATTGATAATAATATGATCGACCAACTAATTCGTTTATGCCATGGAATAAAGTACTGAAAGTCAACACAAGTCTAAAACTTAGTGATGAAATAAGAAATAAGATACATTTCGATTCGATTTAGACAACCATTCGTTAAAGTCAAATTAACGGGACAATAAAACAGCAGAAATTTAAGTGACACATATTACATTTATGAGTTAATAATCCTAAAATTTTGTATTGGACAAATAATGCGTTCGGGGGTCTTTGCTGTGGGAGGAGACATGGGTACCCGGGGTAAACATATGTATCCAACTTAGCGACCACCACACAATCTTATATGCGCACTCCCAGGGCCAACAGAAGACTAGAAATGTATCGAGTCAATGAAAATAGCTTGACAATCGTTCTAAAATAAATAATGTATGTATGTATGTATGCATGTATGTATTGTTGTTTAACGTCCCACTCAAGAAAATTTCACTCACATGGAGCCGTCACCGTGAGTCGGCGACAAATTTTGCATTCGCTCAGCACTGCTGGTAGTTGAGCAGGGAGGGTTCTTTAACGTGCCAACTCCTAGTGTTATACGGGACCTCGGATTTATACTGTCTCACCCGAAAGACAGGGACGGCCAACCGCGGAGTGGCGCTGTGCCGATTGGAACCCCCGGACCCTTCGATTAAAAAAATAAAATATGTTGTCAAGAGAGTTAATTTTCGGTGTAACTTTAGCCATATTTCCGAAAGTACGGGGACACTTGATATCAAGGCAAGGGGAATGACCAAATCAATTTGGGGGGGGGGCAAGGCATTTCAAGCGAGGCAGTAGTAACCCAGAGGGAGAGTTGATTTGAATAAATTGAAAAAAATGGTTTCGTGTCACAGCAGGTATATGTATAATGGTAACGAACAATGATCAATCCCATAATTTCTATGATGTATACAAAATAAAGAGTTAGGCAAACACGGATCCCTGAACACACCAGAGGTGCAATCAGGCGCCTAGGAGGAGCAAATATCCCCTAGGCGCCTGATTGCACCTCTGGTGTGTTCAGAGATCCGTGTTTGCCTAACTCTTTATTTTGTATACATCATAGAAATTAACCGGTAGCATATAAAAATCAGTTTTTAAAGAACGGTCTAGCAACCGGTATGAAACATATCAGAAAGCATTCGAACCAATGGAAGGTCGTATCCGTAAACCAGACCATTATACCGACCGTAGAAATCACGTACAGCTGACGTTAACCGAGACTCTTGCAACGCCTGTAACATGTAGAAGAAATCTTTACTGTTCAATGGTCATAGGCTAAAATTTGTAGCTATTTACTTGAATTCGGTGACGTCTCATAATAACTGAAATTTTTAGTGTGGTGTTCATCAGCATAACAAACTATGAGCAGAACAACCAACGGCTAAATTACGCTAGAATTTCGGCGTTAGGATGTTGTCGAAATGACAATAATGCAATCCAAAGGTTGTGTTAACTGGTCTTCATTAAGAGGTGGTTGCCTAAATGAGGTGGTCAATAAGTGCATCTTGAAAATACAAACAAATATGTTATATTTTCTTCTTTTCTAGTTTGAAAAATATTTTTCTCATGTTCGATAATTTTGTAGCTGAATATATCAACTGCTTTGAGTCCTTGATAGACATGTTTTAAAAAAGAGGAATCCGGCTTGTCGAGATCGAGGCCATTGAAAGATTTATTGATGTAATGAACAAACCTCTATTATTATCTGCAAAGACTTTTCTGTGAAAAAGATGTGAAATTATTAACTAGTGGAATTAAGTAAATTTTATATAAAATAAAGTTAGAGTACAGCCACGACGTATTGGGGAAATTTTGTTTCAAGATTTCATGAAATTCGAAAAGAAGCAATTGTAATGACGATCACTTGCCGTTAAGGAATACTTTTTTGTTCATTAAGCTTGTATCATTTCACAATAGATCTTATTTTGTAACACCGTTCTTTCCAACCCTTAGTATAGTATACATTAGTTAGTAAGAGAGATAGAGAATATCCAGTAATACTAACATTGCCTAGCGGTCACACGGGATTTATGTTTGTTCACTCTGAAATGGCTTATTTTTCATCATGAAGGTCTCTGCCGCCATAATCAAGCGTTTGTAAAGTATCTCCGTAATGATGTATACTTTTTAGTATTTGGTACTTTCAAGACTAATTGGTCTTAAGTTTTATCACACTCATAGTGTTATTTTCTTCTTTTCTCGAGTCCCTGAGTAGCCACTTTCGGACAAGTTTTCCAACGGAAATTCTGTATGATGTTAGCTAATTAGGCTACCCATGAATAATTTGCATTAAAAATTCATTTAGAGGAATGACATACCAAAAAAGAAAAAATCAGAAAATAAAAATGATAAATGATAAAAAAAAAAGAGAAATAAACAGAATGAAAAGCTTCGAATGAAATAAATTGAATGTATTGAAATACTATAATCTACCTTTATATAATAAATTTTTACAATTCATCGCTTTGACGTTACGTAAATACAGAAATTTATTTTATTTGAGATTTTCCCCACTTTTGTCCCGAGCCGAGCTAGAATTTTATCAAGAAACACTTTTGATTGCAAATCAATTAATCACATCAATATTATTGTAAACCATATTTCCCGGTAAATGCAGAAAAAAATACAAAAATGAACTTAAATAGCGCAGAATAACGATACAACATATACTTCTTCTCATTTATACGGACAGTAAACATGAGTGTCAAAATCATTTTTGTTTTTTTTCTATTAAATTTAAAGTTAAAAAAGTCAATTAAACAATGCAGAAACCGGTCAAATTACAGATATACTTATGAATATATAAATTACTTGAAACTGTTGCTAAAGCGTATTTTGTGAAAAATAAAACACTTTAATCCTTTAAGAGATTACAATTATATTCGAAATAATATAGCTTACACAGCAAATAAGAAATATTTTGTTTTCAAACTGAGTTACATGTATGTATTTCAGATGGACAGTAACTCAATTTTTTGTCTGATATGTATTTTGTTCCTTTCGTTAGCGAAATCAGTAACCAAGCAAACTAATCCGGTTGCCAAACCCCCAAAATTTGGAAAAGCGTGCAATATGGTCCGTACAATGTTTTTTTGCTGAATCTGTACCTCTGAGATGTGCTCTTTAAGAATCTGAATGATGCCACTCTGTCATCCTTGGGCGATCCGCACAATATGTAAATTAAGACCGCCATTACT
>JACSZP010020891.1:0-28648 GCA_016161895.1 Pinna nobilis
AACTTACTGTACTGGCATACGTGATCATCGTACTGTACTGGTATACATGACCAACTTACTGTACTGGCATACGTGATCATCGTACTGTACTGGTATACATGACCAACTTACTGTACTGGCATACGTGATCATCGTACTGTACTGGTATACATGACCAACTTACTGTACTGGCATACGTGATCATCGTACTGTACTGGTATACATGACCAACTTACTGTACTGGCATACGTGATCATCGTACTGTACTGGCATACGTGATCATCGTACTGTACTGGTAAACATGACCAACTTACTGTACTGGCATACGTGATCATGATACTGTACTGGAATACATGCCGAACTTACTGTACTGGCATACGTGATCATCATACTGTACTGCTATACGTAACCAGCTTACTGTACTGAGTGGGAGTAGAGGACCCTTGTGCATAGTAATATTGACCATTTAACAGTAACGTAAATCTACGGGATTTTTTTTGTTGATATTCTAATAATTAAGTAGTTAGGATATTTCATCTCTGTTTAAAATGAAAATCTGGTAACAATAAATCGATGTGAAGAGAAATACAATACCCAATGGCCTGTCCAAATTTATTCGGAATACCAGATATCCGATAGTCGATATGTTTTGAAAGACTGCCGTGAAAAATGTATAAAGATTGAAAAATTAACAAACTTGAATGACAACTATTACTACAATTGATTAAAAGCTTTGTGCAAAATGTGTGCTTTGAGTTGCTAAATTACTGATGCTACTTTAGGTTTGATTCATTGATTTCTATTTTGCATACTCTGTCCTATTTACTTTAAAATTGCATTCAATGGTATTAGATCATTAATATTCTACATAAAGAAATAAATGGCAAAAGAAGAACAGCAAACACAAAAAGTACTAGGAAAAAGTGTGTTCCATGTCTGATCGGCAGGAGGTATTAGTATTACTTATCAGGGGGCGTTGCGCTGTTTGGCATTTAGATGACATTTCATTAGTGGGTGGAAGATTCAGATTAAGTTATATTAATTAACACTGGCACACTGCGGGAATGGTACAGAAAGGGAAATAATAGGCCAATGCATGACAAATGTTGTATGCTAAATAATTGATATAGAGAAAATTTAAAGAGGAAGTGACAGATAGTGAGATAATTTGGCCAGAAGACACAAAATTACAATTTCAGCGAATAAGCACGGGAATCAGAATCCAGAGGTTTGACCACGTGTCATGGAGAAGTAGGTTTTCTCTATGACCGGCAACATGGGTCAAGTGTACACCAAACTTATATGAAATGATAAAGCACTCTTTTTCCCACAAATTTCAACCACTTGGCCTTTATCAAGTGGTTGACGACAGTTACACTGGTGTCTACATATTTTTAAATGCGTATCATGAAAAGCCTCTTTGAAAATGTTCAACAATGTTTATAAACTACGTCACCAATCTTGGATTGATTAAGGCCAATTGACCCAGAAATTTGTGGAAATAAGAGTGTTTTATTATATTTGTACACTGATTCTTCCCTTTGGATTACATTTATATGAAATAAGTTGGGAAGAACTCCCAGTCATAGTCTGTAAGGACAAGGAATATGTTTTGAGTTTGATTACAGAATCTTGATAATTTCCTTTGGCTGATATCTTACAGTATAATTTGTAGCTCTCAAGTTTCCTACTCCATGCAATAATTATATTTTTACAAATATAAGGCAACAAAGGGAATTTTCATCCAAGAAATAAGAGGTACATTGGAATTGCGGTGAGGACTCTACATAAACTGTGCTAAGGAAAGCAAAACAAATGTTGGTTGACGGGGGAACAAAATAAAAATAAAATGAAAATAAAAAAAAAATTCAAAAGTTCAAAACAAATTCTCGCTAAATTGTTTTACAATTTGCTTTCATGTAGTTTTTTGCAATAAACACACACACACACACACACACTTAAAACATTCAAAATACTAGTTTCAAAGTTAATTAAATATACTTTTGTTAATGTTGTCATTATCACAGCTAATTGGTTAACCACTATCTTGCAACGTGGGTTCCTACGCCTACTAGTATTATAATTGGTATCAAAGCAGACTCCTTCACGGTACCTGATCCAGCCTCTGGGGGTTGTCTATAATTCACAATAATGTCTATATTGTCTCCTGATTCTGATAGCGATTTTACCCCGGTATCAGTTATCATCAGATGCTAAAGTTTAAATCTCCTGTTATCGCTTCAGTCTACACCTAACGTAAATAGGTCAACCGACACATCCTGTAGATTTTGTCATCAGCTAATAAAGGCATATGAGTTATGAAGTGATCTCGATATGATAATTATAATGGAACAAAAAAAGGGGAAAGTAAGTCAGAATATCGCAGAACACGACAATCAGTGTCACATTGACTAACATATGTTCGTTCGCTTGAGTAAGATTGTATATTGACAATTGAACATAACTAATGATATGAGGTTTATAAAGTGAGTGAAACCTCGCCTAAAGATCAACTCACTTTGGAGACCACTTCGCTGTAAAAACCATCAAAATTCAATCTGTGAATCGTTATTCCAGGCCATTTTAACCTCACGTAACAGACAACCTCACTTATCAGACCATTTTTTTTTTATAATTATATTGTTGGTCTTAATATCAAGAATCCACTGTACTAAAATATATGAATGGAAATGAAGTTAAATCAAATCTTAAAGTAATACTTAAAATCTTCAAATAGAGAACTTAGCAGAATTGTTTATTACCAGATCTAGGTTATTACTACCTTTATATGTGTTATTGTGTTGATACTATTTGCAGTAGTGTTATTTTTGCTTTGTTTTTGTTCCATGGTATTGTCTATTTTTCAACTTTTTAAATTTCAAATATTGCCCCTTGGTATCGTCAAATATCTTTTGTTTTATTTAAAAACTCTCATCAAGTGGATAGATTCGGATCCAGCCGCTAACTTTGTGGGTTTTACTTTGTACTGGTGTACTTCAAATTTCTAAATGAAACAGTACATTTACAAGATAACATGAATGAATAGAGTATTGGAAACAGACGCATATGCAAAATCTGCAACAATATCTGCCCCTATAAATAAGTTATGTATGTCCGGGAACCAATTAGGCCTGATAGGATGCAAACGGCTTCTGGAAGTCTTCAGATTGTAAGTGTAGATTATTGTTGAAAGTTTCACACATACTCAGTATCCTTAAATCATTTATATTCGAGATCCCGTCCCATGTGGTAAAGGAATTCACGAGTCTGTGTGGTGGTGGCATTATTTACTGTGAACAAGATATTCTAGGAGTACTTTAACATACAGTAAAAGTAGATGAGGTATTCTGACACTAAATAACGAAACATCGATAATATCTTACACTCTAAATAGTTCCTCAAGGATATTAGACAAAAGCACTTTTCAAAATTAACTCTAAAACGCGGATATGAATATGCGAAAGATATGTTTATTGAGGTTTGGGCTATATTTAATTATTAATATTCCTGTATTTTGAATTTCCTCTTTGTTAAATATTTGTCACTTGGAATGCTTTAAATATCATTATAAGATATCGATCAGAAATACAGATGGTAATGAGGGTCTACAAAAATGAGTTTGGCATATATAATAGTAACCCAGATATTTATTGGAGATGATGTAGTTATTTCTTTCAAATATCATTTTTTCGTCGGATTTGACTTTACTCAGGCTTGAAATTTAACTAAGAAAATCTCAAATATCAGTGACCTAGGTACTGTAAAAATTATCGATAAAGGCCGTGTAGGAAAATGTAAGAAATGTTATGTTACAAAAGTTTTTAGACTAAGTACAAGAATCCAAAGAAATCACTAAGGTTCACTTTCTACGGTGCGCTCTATGGAAATACCGTTTAAACGTTAGCTTCGATAAATACCATTCAAATGTTAGCGTCTTCCCCTCTCCTTTCAGGCAGATATATAATACCACTCAGAAGACCTTGATGACGTCTATATTTCAGTTCGCACTCCTACGAAAGTGGAAAATAATGTCACTTGCCATATTAATTACTGACATATTTTATTTAACGTTCATCGACATTTACCTTTCAATTTATCTCTCTCCCTCTCTCTCTGTCTCTCTCTGTCTCTCTCTCTCTCTTTCTCTCTCTCTCTCTCTCTCTCTCTCTCTGTAATATAACATTGTTTGAGTGTATGCAATTGTGTATGTTTGTACATGCGCGTGAATGTGTGTAAAAGCGTTTTGGTTGAATGTGTGTATATTATATGCCCACTATCCTTTCAAAAGATGAAATTCTTCAAAATCATGTTTCAATTTTAAACACATTTAATATTCCAGTCAATGAGACGAATACGAGTTACCGTACCGATACTGGATTCCTAAACTTCACAAAAAATCGTACAAACAAAGATACAAAACAAAAGTACATTGCTGGATCCAGTAAATGTCCTATAAAGCCCCAATCCTTAGTCCTCACGAAAATATTAACAGTTATGAAAGAGAAACATGAAACAAATTGTGATACAACATATACCAGAAGCGTTGTGAAACAGATGTGGATTCTGAAAAAAAATTCTAAAGAACTTTAAAGAAATTTAAAGTCACAACTGTTTTCCCGAATAAAGAGCATCAAAACGTATGGCCTTTCAACATCCTACACCACCACCCCCCAAAATAAATTAAAAACTTGATTTTTTGGCATAATAAACAGTTGCTTCTTTAACAAAAATGGCAATAGGAAATATTCATATTTGGTGATCAGTCATTAAAAAAAAATACTTTGTTAAACACCACTCTGATTCTACGCACAGGTACTTTGAGGTTGATATTAAAGATGCCAGACATTGACATTATTTTCGTAGTCTTTGGTGACCGGGTCTTCCAACAGTCTATTGGAATTCCCATGAGAACGAATTATGCTCCTCTTTTAGCTGACCTATTTTTGTATTCTTATGAGGCAGAGTTTATTCAAAAGTTTTTAAGTGAGAAAAAAAGGATCTTGCTGTTGTTGCCTTAAACTTGATATTTAGATATATCGACGACGTTTTATCTATTAATAACAATCATTTTCATTCATATATCGATTCGATATACCCCAGTGAACTCGAGATAAAAGACATTACAGAGTTTTATACGTCTGCTTCGTACTTTTTTTATGAACATAGACCTTGACGTCTCCATATGAGTGAAATATTCTTGAGTGGGACGTTAAACAACAACGCAACAACAACATAGACCTTAACGGTAAACTGACGACTCAACTTCATGATAAGCGGGATGACTTCAGTTTCACCATTGTCAACTTCCCGTATTTACGTAGCAATATTCCATCCTCGACAGCATATGGAGGTATGTCTCTCAACTGAACCGATACCCTAGAGCTTGTTCAGCGTTTGGCTAGTTTTTAAATCGAGGTAGGCTACTGACAAACAAGTTGATGTTTCAGTGTTCCTACAGTCTTGGTTAAAGTCAGCTTTTTCATACATTCTACGGTCGGTACAATGATCTGGTTTGCCGATACGGCCTGTCATTGGGTCGAATGCTGTTTGACATGTTTCATAACGGTTGTTAGAACGTTCTTTTCACACTGAGTTTGATTACGGATTACTCCGTTTACCTGATTAAGATATTGGACTCACGGCGGGTGTGACCGGTCAACAGGGGATGCTTACTCCTCCTGGGTACCCGATGCCACCTCTGGTGAATCCAGGGGTCCATGTTTGCCCATCGCCTTATTGATCGATCATTGTTCGATGCCTTTACCTTGTCATATTTGTGTGTGTAAGTTTTTGTGTAATTGTGTTCATGTATATCTAGGCATTTCATTAGTATATTTGTGTGTGTGTCTATGTAAATACTTAAAGTGCGCCTTTATTTACATGTCTGGACATATTTGTTTGTTTGTATTTACGTTTGTATATGCTCCAGTAGGCGTCAGCAGCGTAGGAGGAACACTAGCCTTGTATATATTTACAATGCTGTCAACTACTCAATCACATTCCATATTTCCCCTGATTTTTTTTTACTGTAATTGCTGTCTTTATTTGGCAACTTCATCGTTTGAGGTTTGTTCGCTACACATTATCCCAGAGATATGCATCCAAATCCAGCAAAATTAGAAACTAGACTTTTGTAGGATTCAACATATGACATTTCATGTGTTCATATTTTCGTCACTTGTAGGTAGACTGTTACTGCACCTTTACATGATTTAATAACCAAGATTTTACGGGTCTTTTGGGAACCGATCTTCTGTTTTATATGTGCTTTATTTCTATGAGTTATTCTTCTCTTCATTGTCGACCTATTCCTGCTGTCGTTTTAGAATCATACTTCATGTACATGACAGAGCTGTAAATAAAGCAGCATATTGTGTAGGTTCTGGGGGATATTGATTTGTGTAAACAATTGTTTACAATTCTCCGATGACTACTTACAGTTGGACTGTTTATTTTGTGATACACATAAATGTTGTTAGCTTTAGTCATCAGATTTCAAGTGTTTTGCAGTGATCTGACATATCAATACAAAATTTACCAATAAATATTTATCTTCATGACAAAACAAAGGTCACACGGAGGTCAGTTTGATGCGGGGTGTACTTGATGTTCTGAAGTCAATATTATAATTAAGTCACTTGAAGATGAATACATGTGGACTCGTATAATTCATTTTTGTCTATTCAGATACAATAACTTAAATATTACATAAACAGCACAACTGAACGATGCTATGAAATCATCAAATTGAAAAGATATATCAGTAAAATTAAATCCAATGTCCTACATGAGCAAGTATCCTTATGAAGAAATAAACAAACTTTCGGAAAATTTTCTTAAATTTGTGATGGTATGTTACAATTTTCGCCAAAAAATTGTGAAACGAGTGCATTGTTTATTTTTGTTAAACGATAACTTTGTACAGATGCATTGTCTTAAAATTTGCCATATGAGTCCAAAACACGATTGATTTACAAGCGAAGTAGATAGTTAGACAATTATTATTGTCATTATTTTCTTTTCATTTTAAATAAAGGTAGATTTTACGAACTAAGATCTTGTATTAACGGTACTTTTCTTTGTTATTTGAAGCAAGTCTACTTTGAACGAGCATTTCAAATTCAACGTATTTTTACTTCAAATATGCTATAACCACATTTGTAAGACAATGCAGTAATATACGCTCTGAGGAGTTTTACTTATACTATGAACTTTATTATATAAACTTGGTTATGTTCGCATACCGTGCCAAACCAATTCCTGACAAATCTGAACTCCCATCCGAGAAACAGGAAGATGCCCCCTCAAATTGGCTTTAACGTAAATAAACCTTATCTATTGGTGAGTGTTTTATATGTTCTTCTCATTAACCACAGTCTTTGTCCTGCGTATTGCTCTTCCTATACTTATCACTATGCCGTGGATTGTTAAGTCTTTCAAAAGCATTTTTGCAATTGAATTACCATAAAGTGTTCAAGTTAGTGATAAAACCGAAAAAAAAAAACGTGTAAGACAGTTTCCCAGCTTAATAATAGAAAGCCGGCTATATTTTCCTTGGTACAACTGTAACCTCCTCCCTACTAAGGAATACTGGCCGCCAGCAAATGACCGAAATATGTTCATGTGTCAAGTTAGTTCTTCAACACAAACAAATAAATAAATCCTATTGGTCATTTTGATACTTATCACTATTTGTTTTCTTTCAATGTGTCTCTCAGAGGTTATCAAGAAAACTACGAAAATAAGATATCTGAACCTTGGAAAATCTTTCTGAGAGGAATATCGTCCCTACTAGACGTCAATACGCGAGTCTTTGTTCGCCTGTTGAGATGGTGAATACAATTTGGAAAATTCGATAACGACTTTCAAAGCATTGAGTTTCCAGTACCAAGGAAAATATAGTATCCTCAACTCAGTTCAACGAGTACGAGAAGAATTACAGGGGGACATGTATACTAACGTATGTTTACGCATGTGACAAGAACTTTGAGTTATATGTGTATTTGTGAGCATATTTTGATACATGTAAGATTTATGTGCTGTTTAGTGGTTTATCTATGAAAGAGCTAGTGTTTGCACGATGTCTTTCCTTCATTGATATCTAAATATTTTGTCTTCCCTTAGGTAGACTCTGCTCCCTTTCCCTTCAATAACAGACCAGACAGTGCGGTGCCGATATACACCAGAAGTCCGTGTTTATTTGCCCTTACCGATTTCTATATTTCACCTAGGACTAATGATAACTTTGCACAGTCAAACCTCAATACACAGTCAAACCTCGATACATAAAATGACACCTACTCCCAATTATAGAATTTTAAAAACCGGTCGTTAAAGGGGAAGTAACTCTTCATAGGTAAATTTATTAACACATAATACATTTCGAATACGACTAGGAAGTTTTTATATTCATGATAAAGGCCAAACAGGTATACTTAATCTTACCTTTCTAAATGGAGGAATGCTTTTTACCTTCAATCAAAGCAAATATTTTCTATACAATTGCTTCGAGCAATTTTACATGGATAGACACATCTCCAGATATATGAATATAGTAGTGTTTAGTAAAACTATTATCTATATGTCTGTACATGTACAAAACATTTATCTTTATCGTTATGATTCTGATTCAAATTCCTGCTGAGAAATTATTATGCAACTTAAAACTCATGGGTAATTAGGGAAGAGAAGTGCTCAAATCAAATTTCAATTTGGATTTGGGTTCACCAGCAAAACATCTCTTCAAATGCGCCGATGAATATTTTGACTACTGATTCTCAAGTGTTAGTGTTCTCATCACTCGTGAGTCTTAAACATAGGATTTTATCAGAAATGTGATATAAAAACTATTTCAAGCTTTAATCTTAAGCTTTTCGTTCTAACATATGCTTTCTGATTGTTTCTTACCTTTTGACACTAACCTAATCGGTATAGTTTTATATTTTGTTAAATCTTTTAACAAAGCTGAAACAAAATTTTAAAGAAAACGTGCAAAACAGTTTAAGAACCACCGATTTTTTCTCAACTTGCAGCGAGGGTGTTTTTCTTCAATATCGTCTCGTGCAGTGTACATAATTGATAGTAAAATGGCATTCTAAGTGTGTTATCAAGAGCTTATTAGTCTGCTGAAATTCGACAGATAGACAATCCGATGCTTTGCCTGTGTGTGTGCTTAAACTCTAAATAACCCATACAATACGATACGATAGTTTTGTAAACAACATTCGCTAAAAGATAATTTAGCGAAGAAATTTAAAATCTGTTCATCACTTCTGTACCCACGAAAGTTATTCCTATCTGTAATAGAGTAATGAATGAGTAATTATCATTTTGTAAATTTCACTATTTTCTATGCATTAACTTGTCAATTTCAAAAAGCGAGTCGAATGACTTCACTTGTTTAAAATATTCTACATGAAAGTATCAACTCTTTGTTTCTTGGAATACAGATATGAATGTACTTATAGAGGGACAGTCTAGATATCCAAATATTGACCACAGACAAACCGTTTGCCGGTTTGACTAACATTTCCTGGGTGAAAAATACACTCTATCGTCCATTTTAAATGATATCAGATGCGAGGTTTTAAGTATTCATTTTATCTGCAACAGTCATGATAAAATCATGAGACAAGAGCAATTACAAAACTAATGAATTCATGGTCTTAACGTTACAACATTATTTCATCATTTACTTGTCCTTGTCTCGCAGTGAAATGAAGTAAAACGAAGAGAGAATTATCAAGTTCCAAAGAACACTAAAACAGTACAAAATAAAGACCTCGATATGAGTAACAAATATGGATCCCAAATGTAATGGGGTAATGGGTCTAAAAGTATCACTGTCTTCTTCTCCATGGTAACACCTCAAGTTCAGTAAAATATCAGATAACATGTAATTAAAAAGACAAAAACCGGCACACGGTGACGTCTCCATATGAGTGAAATATTCTTGAGTGGGACGTTAAACAACAACGCAACAACAACAACATCAACAACAACAACTTAGTCTTAAATGAAAAAGTAAAGGTAACAAACAAATATCGATCTCATAATTGCTATTTGAAATACAAAGAAAACACGGGCCCCTTGACACACCAGACGTGAGATCAGGTGCCAAGGAGGAGTGAGCATCCTTTGTCTACCGGTCACACCAGCCGTGAGCCCGATTGATCGTTTTTGTTAAAGAGAACTACTGTGTTTTGTCTGGTTATAGAATGCTTTCCAACATTCTTAGGACGAAGATTTCATCAAAACATTTACAAATAAACAGAAAAGACTTTTCTGAACCCGTCTATGCATTTGTACAGCAAGAATTACCAATGATTAACAATAACATAATTAATAAGTTAAAAACAGAGTGGACCTTACCACTAGTGACTCAAAAAAAAGGAAGAAAGAAAGAAAGAAATCAAAGCAAAAAAGAAGAAGCTAAAAGCCTGAATAATGGTGACAAAATGTATTTTTGATATTTAGTTTGAGAACTATGATTGTTTCAAATACAAATTCGTTTTATATACTGCATGTAGACAGTGTATTTAAAGGTCGTCTAAAATTCAGTCACATGATCAAAATCGTGAAAGCAGAATTATTCCATCAACACATTAACTTGCAGTAGCTATTGAATATATTCATGAACCAATAAATATATTTAGCCCAAGTAATCTGTACTTGCACTCAACAGTATTTCCATTTAGTTCTAGCGTGCTCTTCAAATTATTATTTTATTTCATCACTTTCAAATTACTCTGAGCACGATGTATTCAAGTATAGCTACAAAAACCCTTCAGTACAGAGCGAAAGAATAATAGTAACTTACCAATAAATCGTTTTGATATTATTTCATTATTCTCCACGAGAAGACAGGGTCACGAAGAGGACACAAAGCTAATGGTTAAAAGTTAAAAGATAGAGTACACTGTGAGGTTCTGGACATGTTCTGATAGACAACCAAATGTATCAAAATACATATTTCTATAAATATGGAGGTGAATACGAACTCTGTAGGCACTTATCCTACATAAATATAGATGGTTCATCAATATGCATACATGGTTATAGTCAAGTAAATGGTGTTCAAATTAGATTCACATAATTTCCGTCGCGAAAAAGCATTGTGGTTACTAACAAACGCAATATTGATTCCGGGAATAATCTAAAAAAAAAAAATCCAGATATTAAACACATGCTCTCACATGTCTGCGGAGAGATGTATACTCCATATGCAGGTACTACTGGAAAATTGCCATATAGTAAGGAAAGTTCACACAGGGAAATCGGAATCATCTCTTGTCTTAAAGTTCGATTCGCAATCGTCCCTCATGATCAATATATAGGTCTAGGTCAAGGTATGAAGAAGGCTCGGACGTTTTCGTGGGCTTTCTTGTTTCAAGTTCATCTGATCATTCGATTAACATACTCGCAAAAATTTAAATTATTTAATGAAAACTGTCATCTATGAAGCGGAACTTGAAGTTTAAGGGTCGGACTTAGTTGTGTTGCGTAATCTTAGTACCAATGGATTGCCACTGGAATTACCACAGTCTGTTAAAATTTGCGAACTGAAGACAGCAACTATCTTGTCAACAAAACATTCAAGCATTCTGAGTTTCACAGTGCAATTTATTTTGTTTGAATCAGAGTGGTTTTTAACGAAGTATGGTTTATCCCTTACTAGAACGAGATATTTGTATCTACGTTCGCCAATCTTTTAAACAGAGCAAAGCTAAACTAATTCTTTAACATCTCTTTTAGTTAAGAGTAGGGAATAGTTGTATAAAGAGTTGAAAAATTAAATATTGTAATGCTTTTAAATAAAGGAATTGTATACATGTATTTAATTTCGCATACCGAAATTGTATATTTTTGAAAAGATCATTAGATTTTTTAATGAATCCACATCAGATTCACATCACTCCTTGAGTAGCTAGTATCTTAGTAGCTACAAAGCCCGTCTTTGACAGCTGTCAAGATAAATGTTTAACATTTGGAAAGAGTTTTGTGGAGCATTTAATAGACCTAGCAACATACCGTTGTTTGTATTGACATTTATGTTATTCCAGTAGAGTAAGGGGAGATCATGTTCCTCATCTTTTGTTGGAATGCCAAAGGAACATTAAACAGATCTATGATTTTCAAGGATTTCCTGTCTAGTAAGTGCTGCCGGAGTATATGTGGGGTTATATAATTGCCAAAGTCAAATTCCCCTATCAAGCAAGTTTTGTTAAATAATCAAGATACATTCGAATGCTCATAAAACTACATAATCTGGAGTACTGCTAGGCACATATTCAATTTTACCATATAAAGAATATAGTCGAAATTTTAATATTCTACATCTAATGTTTCCACAAATATTTATCCAAGAACCTAATAAATCGGGAAATCTAGGCTACAAGCATCTTATAAGATTATACTTGATTTTATCTCGTGTCGGCTTAGTTTTCGCGAACTTTTAGCTATAGTAAACAGTTTAATGTGACACACAAGAAAATAACGAAAAGTCCATGCACATGAACAAATATTGGATTTCCAAAGACCTGTCACTGAATGAAGTTCATTAATGAAATAAGATAATGGTCTCAACATAAATAAATAATTCTCTCCGGTCATGAACTATGCTGAATAGATACACAATGAGTAAAGCACAGCCGTCGCTAATGAGGAAGCTGTAGCTCTTCACAATTAATTTAATACAAACAAATGGAAGGCAATTACGTCTTCCTGTGTATTTACTTGATAACTTCTCTATGCTTCTTTTCTTTTCATTTAGATGAATATTTCGGTTATAAATCGAGTGTAAGTACTTCCGATGAGTATACACAAACACGCAATTGCATTTCACAAATCAGCGTTCTCGTAAGTAAAACTGATACATACAAGCGCTCTGATCTCATAGGCGTTATGCCTTGTTTGTTTAGCCGTTAACAACTTCTTATCAATGTATTTCCATATTGAATATTTCTCTGTTTTAAAAGAAATAAGTTAAATATTAGTTTTTCTAGAGTAAATTTATATTTCATAATTTCAAATGCTCTTCAACAGCATAAACAGTTAATAACTGGTAAATAAAGTCCACTTTCTGTGCACTCTAACAAAGTACCCCATAAAATCGCAATTTTAACCAATTCTAGGATATTACCCGGAAATATTTTTGCTGTTAGGCTTTAAAATGCCGAGTCGTAACTAAAAAACCGTTTATTCTGACCAAAATGCGTCACGAGTTAATCTTCCCCACACAAACCAATGCTAAATTTTCGCCGAATATACCAGCGTTATTACAAAATGGCGACATACTGTGGACGAGATATGACGCTGGTTTAGTCGGCAATGCCCCAGAAAACTATTTTATATGTATGATCGAGGGGCCATAAAGAATCAATACAAACTGTAACTTTATTCAACGTTAATTGATAGATTTATCTCAGTCAAAGGTGGTCTAAAGTAGTAAATTTTGGAAAATACAGCGGCTTGGGATTAAAGCGAATCAATGAGGGTCAACACTGAAATAAAAACACATTCCATGATCCGTCCTTCAGAGTCCGACCTCTGAGCCTTTCAGATCAATCCAAGTTACTTAATGTTTACACGGAAATGTACGTGATACATTTGATAAACAAACAACAGAAAAAAATATATAAATAATTAATTAAATGCAATAACTAAATGCAATAACTAAATTGATAAATAAAAAGAGACAGAAACGGCGATCAAATGTTCAAAATCTGTATTTTTCCAATTCCATAGAAACACCGAGTCATACCAAAATTCAAAGGCTATGATAACCATGAACTACATTATGAAGAAGTAGAGTGGTATTGAAGGCACAATGTATTCTATTTACATAACAACAACGAGTAGATCTCCAGTATTCAGTATTGACCCTGATCATCTGCTGGTGAAAAGCATGTTAGCCTTTCTTTCAATGTCTCCCGTCACTGCGAATAAGATTTCTTAGACACTACGGCGCTATAAGCCGAATCTCATGATATAGGATACATATTTATTATGTAACTGCTGTGTTGACGTTCTTACGTCTCTGATTTACAAGTCTTCACCAAGTATGGAAATACGTCTTGTATATGATAAAAACTTTCTTTTATCGTTGACTTTTTCGAACAGCTGAACTGACCTACCAGTTTCTTTTTATTGTACGATAATTATTACTTGCTGCATATTAAAACTCGAGCGCATATTTAGACTAGATCCTGTCGATGAATTTTCCTCACTAATTATGCCCCAAGAAACAATGTTTCCGTGGCATATTGTTTTTGGTCTGTCCGTCGGTCTCTTTGTCCTCAAACACTTTGACATCAGCCAAAACGCCTGAATGGTAAGTGATAGGGCTTTCATATTTCACCTGTTTTTGTTATGACAAGACCCTTCTGTTGATACCATAATTGTTTATTTCGTGACCTTGACCTTCAACTTTGACCTACTTTTGTAAATCTTTAACATTGAACATAACTTATGATTTAAAAGTGATAGTGCTTTTTATATTTCAGATGTGCATTCTTTGTTACAACACCTTTCTGTTGGTATCATAATGTTTGACCTCGTTACCTTGACCTTTTGACTTTGACATATGGCTTATGCTGCTGTACTATTAATAGATGTTATCTGGGATCTTCAGTGTTGCTTGACATTTGACTTTGACAATGGACGTAAGGACGATATGACCGACCTACTTAGAATGTTCCTTTGATTAGCAAGAATTATTGTTTAAAGACAGTTATCATGAGAATTTTTGGCATATCAAAATGGATTTCGCATGAACATCACCCGAAATATCTCCCATAGAGTAGTCAATAAAATTCTTGAATAGTGGGGATAAATTTGTATATTGAAGTTTTGTTCTTGTGTATTACTATGAAAAAAAGACAACAAATATATCAACTGTGCAAACTGTTGAAAATGAATTACTTAATAAAATGTATCAGTAAATAAAGTAAACAAAATTGCTCCCTCAAGAATGATTTATCCACTTTTGATCTGAAATGTACATTAGAAATGAATGTTACACGACGAGTCATCGGGGATTATAAAATCCGCGACACTCGGTCGCACGTGTACAATATTTATGAAGTTATAATTATATATGTTATCTTTAGGTTCTAGTTCTGAGAAAGTGCAGAGAATTCTTTAGATAGTTGGAGACAGTGAAAAATATAATAATGATATAAAGACACACATCGACGGAATAAAACTTTATGATTGTAGATTGTCGTCGCGCCAATACACAAACTTTACATAAGATATCAAAAATCTTGGTTTCCTCCTGAATTAATCAAATGCTAGTTTTAAGCTTTCACTAATCACACACTTAATGAGAAGTTCAAGAAACCATAACGTCCACAATCGGGCTCTGATCTTCCGGAAATATCGATTTGCTGTCAAAGAATAGAAAGACAGGAGGATCGATCGCTCTTCAAAGCTAAAATTAGGTATCATATATCCCGTCACTTCTGAACGACTATCAGCACGAAACATCATAGCTGACACTAAAGTGTTAAAGTAAAATATTAGAGATGTTACCTTTAGAATTTAATAATTAAATAGCTCAAAATTGAAAAAAAAAACAATTAATATTTTTTTTACATTTTTCTTAACCAACCAGTTTGTTGACTAAATTTCGGTTGTATGATTTTAGATCCGGCCTTAATAACATATGTTTAATTCAACAAACCGGCCTGAACATTTCGCAAAATTGCATGGAAGATGATGACTCATGTTTTCATGAATAGTTCGAAAATTAAGTTAGATATTTCGAAACTGACTTCAAGACATAAATATTGCATCAGAAATTTCATTCAAATTACAAAATAGATATGAGCAAATATTGTTAAATATGAAGCGGATCAAATTTAGATAATTTGAATTTCAAGGTTTCATTTATTATTTGCCGTTCTATCTTCTTTTCTCGACTTTTCTTTTATCTTACCCCTCTCTGCTTGGTCAATGCTATTGTCCTGATGAACTGATTCTTAGATTTCTTATAGTCTTGGAATTCAACTATATGAAATCACAAAAGCGGTCAGTTTATAATTAGAATAAAATAAATTTATTTTCTACCTCGTTTTACTCCTCCGAGTATTAATCTTTTCTTCACTAATTTCCAAAAATCAAAAAAGCAGCAAATAGGTTGGTGCGTTCGTTTCAAGATCGCAAAATATTTATTTTGTCATTGTACGTGAAAATATGATATATTTTCATTTCATCGTAAACATGCATTACACTTCACAATACAACCTTTCCGTTCTATTGAAAATAATTCTACATAATAAATGGAAGAAAGGGCGGGGGGTTAACATACAAAACACTTGCAATGGTTTTGAAACGAAGTCGCATTGAATGCCCGTGCTCTGCACACACTTTATATATTATATATTACGCGCGAAAGCGCTCGTGCGTATCTATAGAGGAGAGAGAGAGAGAGAGAGAGAGAGAGAGAGAGAGAGAGAGAGAGAGAGAAAGAAAATATATAAATATTTATTGAAAATCGAAAATACAGAATTTGATGACGATCACCTTTTCTCCACTACTGGATCAGTAAAAGGAAAATACAAATATTATTGCAGTCTTTGTATTTCTGAAGTGACTGTTTGAATAAGATTTAGACGACAAAATTAAGTTGATTTGACAATATGGATGGAACGGTTCATTTTAATATCATTAACATCAGAATATTTAGGAATGGTGTTAAACTCTTTACATACACTTTACATAACTCTTTAGACAGGAAATTCAAAGTCCTCCGTCACTTCCTTGTACATTTGATACCTCAAGACAATTCCGATACTTAACGGTAATTACTATTCTTCAGTCATTTTTTAATCAATCTTAACGGTAGAGAATATCTGTTATGCTTTTCAGAGTGATTTTTCGGGTTTTTTTTAATTAAGCTAAGCCGTGCTTGTTGTCCTGTTGTATCCAGATAAGTGTGATCGTGGACGTGAGATACGACAGACTACTTGCTCAACATAAGATATTAAGCTATGATATAAAAGCTTCTTATCACATGAAAGGTTTAGATGCCTGAAGACACATCTCTATAATTCTATCTATCACATACTCTTGTTAATTTTCATCCAAAAGGCTCCATTTACAACAAAACTTTGCATCTTTTGATATATGTTAAATTTAAGTATGTAGGTTTTACACATTTATATATAATGTTGTTGATATTTATTCTGCATCCAGTAATTGCACAACATATCTATTAAACCACTTTCGTCTTATATATGGAAAAAAGTATGTCCAAAATATTTAAACGCCGCAACATTAATGTTTTCATACATAAGTAACACTGAACAAGGCAGCGATCGTAAGATTGATACGGAAGGGTAATTATGAAACTTTCCATGAACAAAACCCGCCATAGGAATTTGCCTTAGGTAGCTTATAGGGATCAGACTTCAAAAACCAGACGGCGGCTAATTTACTGGCCTTGCTCTCACAACATATATCAAACTAGAGGCAACGCCTTGTATGCACTTTACACAACGCAAAGCAGTACAAACTATGAAGTCACAAACACTGTTTGCAGCATCAAGTTATCAAACACCCTCTTGTGATTCGTCTCTATTTAATTACAATCCTATCTGGCATATGTTCGGTGGTGACATTTCGATCGGCATTTCATTTTAAATATGAATTCTGTCGAGGTTTATCCTGAACAATGGTTCTAACAAGACGACGAGGAATCAGACACTTTGTCTTGTGGTTAAAAGTTAGACTGAGAAAAAAATGTGTATAATCTGTACAAAAAAAGAGTCAAACGGAAAAAACTTTTTTAAATCAGATAAGGAAAACAAATCAAATGAAAACTTAAGAAAACCTCCTACTTTTAAAATTATTAAAAACAATGGTGATCCTCCACACAGGAGTGAGATCAGGTGACCAGAAAGAGTCAGTATCCTCCTTCTTCCCAGCATCACCTGTCATTGTCCTTATATAACACAGTAGTCCAATTAAGTAAACTCCAGGCAATTACTGAATTGTATTTTATGATTTGAATGTTTAAATTTGTTGACAGGTTAGCATATCATCCAACGATATTAATATAAAGGACATACTGTATGATATTGTTCCCGTACGGATCATAGAAATTCTTCAGCGACGTTTTTGTCGACCGCTTTAAAATTCTTCGTGACTAACAAACTTGTCTGCAAGTCGCTTAGTCCACGGAAGAAAGTGTTAGTAAAGTGAACTTACTCTGACATAGCGTATTCGTGATGATAGAAATACACTAAGGCCGGTAATGGCGGAATATAACCATATATGAAGGGGGGTTTGTACTGCTGAGGTTAAAGTCGCCATGTTTTTCAAAGAGCGTGATGTTCGATTAGACCTAAAAAGAGCATGCGTGAAATAAAGTGTGTATATATAAACTCAATAGAATTATAAACAGTAAATAAAGATAAATATAGAACAAAATCCCCGTGATTTCAGTAACAATTCATATTACATATAATTCATTAAGGTCTGGTGTACTTTCTACAATGCTAAAAGTGTATTATTTAAATTTGAAGCCATATTATTTAGATTTCCAAATTTGAGACGGTGCTAAGTTATCGACTCCTTGAATTGAAGCAACAATATCTGGTTTCCGAGGAAACCGTAGAATAGCCGTTAGGAAATAATTCAGATTTTATAACACTAGATAATTATAAACAATAATTGCATTCTTCTTGGTTTGATATGAGAATTCATGGAGTACAAAAGCAATATCGACCGAGGCCGAAGGCCGAGGTTCATATTGGTTTTTTTTGTGTTCCATAAATTCTCATATTGAACCAATAGTTGTGCAGAAAGTACATTGTATTTTATTACATTTCACTTTCGCATTCAATCACTGATTATTAGAAAGATTTTGAAATTTCTACACGTATTTATCAATTTTGTTACATGTTTTTCTTAAACAGGTAAAGGTGGACGGTTATGAAATAATGTTCAATGACGTAACAAAACCATTTTAACTGTGCAACATTATATAAATATTATAATCAGAAGAATGTGATATTACATATTTTCACCCCATGGAGATAGTCGACCGATTCGAAGCCGAGGTTAACAATGTGTTACGAGGGTTTAGAATATGCAATATCTCTGATATTCCTCTAATGAATGTAATATTTCTTTTCTGATACCAAGTGTCATATCTAAAGTTTTGTTTTCGTAATAACACTATTGTTTAAACGACTTTCTTCTAGAACAGACATTTATTGTAGCTTTACATGTACGAGCGTTTTGACGTACTACGTCATTGTCACAAGTCTGATGACGTGTATGGAATGCGCACTTGAACGTTGGCGCATGAGAATTCATTTTTGGAATATCACCCTCGCTTCTTTATCTTAGTAAATCGAGCGGGTGATATTCAAAAGTGGCACAAGGCTCTTAACCAATTATATTACTTGATTCTAACAGCGGGTATAATAATATAAATTATCCGGTAAACAGTACCGTTTCATTTAGAAAGGTAGAGCACGTGACCGTCACAAATGAAAACGAATATCAAAAAGACAAAAAGGTTAATATCACTCCCTGGTGCGCATTGAAAGATCAAAAGTACTATCGAAATCGTATGACAAGGGTCATTTATAATCACGGTAGTAACACCATTCCAACAACAAGAACTTACTGTAACTCGAAAAGGTAAAAGAGCACTATAAAATATGTAGACGAAGACGTAAACTGTCTTTTTTATGTAAATATGAGTAAGATAAAGTGTTGGATTGACCATAAAGACAAAGAACCCCATTACTATGCTGCTGACGCTTTTTAATAAGTGCAATTAACAAATTTTGGCATTTTGTTTGAAAAACTTGAGAAAAAGTAGCCGAATGAGCACATGATATAACTGTTAAAAGATTATAAATGCACCAGGCTTCCAAAAAACCATATCAAAGGAAACAATTAGGCATACCATAGCAGGAACAATGTAAAATTCTTACAAGGAGCCCTACACTTCAATGACAAATACGATGGCACTTGGAAACAAGGTAAAGTCGAACCCTTTTTATTGAAACCGAAGTGGATGAATCTTTCTTTTTAAATACCATGGATTTAAAAAAAACGGGTTAAAAAAGTTATAATTCCCTTCAGCAGGGGAATAAAAATCATTTCAAATTTAGCAGGATTTCGATATATCAGGGTTCAACATAAGTCCCGTATAAAACCACAGTAGGTGACATTACTCGCAATTTGATAATTTTTTTTGTTTTAATTTTGATTTCATTTAGAGCTCTTCATCTGCATTCGTAGACGTCGGAAAATAAATGAAATGAAAAAATCCTGTTTTGGCCATTAAACAGCTTCACAGCAACAACAATGTGTTAGCCATTAAACAGCTTTATCGTAACAACAATGTGTAAGCCATTAAACAGCTTCACAGCAACAACAATGTGTTATCCATTAAGCAGCTTCACAGCAACAACAGCGTGTTAGCCATTAAACAGCTTCACAGCAACAACAATGAGTAAGCCTTTTAACAGCTTCACAGTGTTGGCCATTTAACAGCTTCACAGCAACAACAATGTTTAAGCCATTTAACAGCTTCACAGCAACAACAACGTGTTAGCCATTTAACAGCTTCACAGCAACAACAACGTGTTAGCCATTTAACAGCAACCCAACTACAACAACTATCATAACAACGACCAGTATAACGAAATGCATATAGAATTGTTTATCCACATGAATGTCGGAGTAAGATACCATTGATAACATGCACAGGATGTGAAATATTATATTCTTTTATCATTCTAAAAAGGATTTCTGAAGAATCCTATAGTTTCCAGATTGGGATATTATTCTTCGGAGATCAGTGCAGAAATGCTAATTGTAAGCGGCATCTAACAGTCGACAACATTATTAGCTTCTAATCATCAGGAAGTGTGTGATCATTATCCGTTATGTCGACACAATTGAAGAAATAATCCCTAAAAGGTGTTTATTTCATCTGGTTTTACATAAATTTCTACTTAATGACACATCTCCTCGTTTCCTGAATTCAGAAATTTTACTTTTTAGAGATGTTTATGTTCTGATTGATACAAACGTAATTGGAAAACGAAATATGACACTGAAATTGAATCTGAAATATCAAGAAAAATCGATCGATTCTGAAAAACAAGATAGGAGAACTCGAAAACCGCTTAAGATGCTACCACTAGAATGAGTAACTTACAGCGTTGTACTTGTAGAAGGATCAGAAGTCATATCTTGTAATGAATAAAGGTGTCACATATCTGCCTGTTTTCAAACCTATCTTCTAAATCCTTTAAAATAGGTCTCAAAACGTGTACACTATTGTAAAAACGGATATAAGGGTAATTTATTGTGATAAACGTGGGATACAATCAAAAGATTTTCAAATTTACACAAATGTATTTCTTTCTTGTTATTTCCTTACGTGTTGCATGTGTGAAACGTTATCCTCGGTTCAAACTAAACCGGACACAGTGGTGTAAAAGGATACAGTGGTTCAATGTTATTCTATTTCATTGCGAGGTTTCATTTATAACTACAATGTATATACACTGTATATAACTATAATTTATATCAAACCTACTTATATTGAAACCTGATATATTGAAACCCCGCTTAATTTGAAATGATTTTAATCTTTAAATTATTCTATTACTATATTAATCTTGTTATTCTGAAAACTAGTTTAATTTGAATGAAAAATGAACTCCCCTTTGATTTCAATATATTCGGGATTGACTATACTTGTGTTAATATCTGCTGTTTGTGTGATTTTAATTAAGGTTTTGAGTAATACTGTGATTTGTTGAAAATGAAGAAGTATACATGTATATGAAAACTGTTCCGTGCAACCATTAAATATATTATAGTTATCGTTTAAAATTCGAGAAATATTTAATCCGTCACTACTGACGACACTAGTAAAAAAGATGAGCATGAAATGTGGTCAATTTTAGAAGTTCACAGCATAAAGTTCATTAATCGATGGGTTTGGCTCGTTCCTCACCTCGAATCATAAATTATTCATAGAATCTTAATCTCGTGCAACAATACGAACATTTGGCTGTGTATGAAGTGGCCATATCAAATGCACAATAACAAGTCATATTAATTAAGCAGGGTTCAAATGAAGTTTCGATTGTAAGAACTCGTTATGATGACAATATAACTAATGGCAAATCATTGAAATATTAAGCGCGGATGCTGCTTAAACTAGGGCAAGATCACATGTTCCGAAGGGTCGATGGCTGGACACATCATTTGGACCTTACTTTTAATTATTTACACAATGTAGATATTTATCACATGCGAAGCAATGCGTTAATCAACGGCTATATCTTAAATCTAAACGTTTTCACTGCATCCAACATTAGAGTTATTAAGAACTTTGCATTATATCTTGTATGAGGCGGTTTTTTTTTCGCTATCTAGAGTAAGCGTCAATCGTCAAGTACAGCATTTTTGAAGGAGTTTTTTTGCTATCAAGAGCTCGCTTTAATTTCCAATTATATCTTGAATTTGGTGTATCCATCAATTGTATATCCAGCGTTTGCGTTTCCCCCGCCTATACATTGCATCTCGTTTCTAATCGCTCTCCAGAGTTTGCGTTCATCGCCAACTATATCTTGTATTTGAACGTTTCTATTCGCTACCCATACTTAATTCCCAACGTTATCTTATATTTAGCGCTTCCATTCGTTATTGTGAGTTCGTGTTTATTGCTAAGTATGTGGACTTAGGCGTGAATTGTCTTTTTTGTGATCTATTTATTCAGCAAGTGTACTGTAGAAATTATTCCTTATATGTACGACAAAATGATTACGCCTAATTGATATTCAATGTACAGTGGAACTCGTATATATTGAAACCATGAGGGAAGCACTTTTCTCTCAAATAAATAGGGTTTTCAAAACAGCCAAGTTAAACTAGTAATTAAATTATTTAGCCGGGGAATGCAAACCTTTTCATATTTAGCGGGATTTCAACATATCCAAGTTCGATATGAGCGGGTACCAATGTAGGTAAAAAGGAAGATGAAAATACGAAGGGGACATACATATCTGAAATCGGACATTGAACAAGAACATGACCAGAACAAAAAAAAAATAAAACCAGCCAGTACTCAAAACAATGACCTACGTAATATGATATGGCAATAGACTGACCTACCCAAATCCCACATAGAACCGCGGGATTCAGGTAATCAATTCAAATTTTACCTGTTAAACTTTACACTCATTCCCAAGAAAAGCGCATATTGAACTAGAGCAGAATGAATAGTTGATTGAAACCTTGTTTAAACAAACGTAAATTGTTTGTTAAGATTTCTGATCATCCATATCAATATCAAATATTCACTTTATTATTGAGAATCAGTTTACTAAAACTCATTTAACTCAAGATTAATATCAAATGCAAAATGTACTTATCTATATCAGGTTCTGGCCTATTTTGTTTGATCAAGGCGTTTAATAAACAAACTGTCTGAAAACGTAATGATTTAATTTTCATATTGTCAGCGTTCCGTACTTCAGCAATCATATCCAATCTTCGCCTGCAAACGCTTTTATATATTACAGATGTTAAGATATATCAGGACATGCTTGTTATGAACATTTTACAAACAGAAGAAAAATACCTTCAGCATTTACGAATTGTATGCTTGTTATAGAGAATCTAGTGTGAAACTACATCTTGCCACCACAAATAAACTATGAGTCAATTATTGTGTTTTGGATGTTAACTCGTCTTAAGCGATTTCGAGAGAGATAATATTATGTTTCCCGTTAATCTCAGTTGTTTGAGTCTGGACTCACGTCGGGTTTGGCCGATTGGCAGGGGATACTTACTCTTCCTTGGCACCTGATCCTACTTCTATGTTTTCAGACGTTAGTATTCATCATATGTTCAATGGATCAATATATTGTGTCGTGGATGAATTGCGAATCGATGTACGTCTTTTTGTATTTGAAGGTAAATTGGGTTTACGTTTTTCTGTAGTATCAAATTTGAGTCTGAGTAGTCTGGATGGCAAGTGTTATGGTGTCTGGGTAATGTATTTCATATTCTAAATGCATTGGAACGACATTTCATTGCAGTTATATATTGAATAAAATAACAAACTTGACAAAGATGTCATATGAGTGCAAAACAAAAAGCAGATTACACATGTATATGGTTGGTATGTCAGATAAACCGTAGATCCGTGTACTAACGAATTGTTGTGATATCCATAGCTAATTACCAATTCGACTAAAATTATAGGGGCGACGACTCTATGTTGCTATTTGTAGTTAATCGAATACATGTCTAAAGTTTTAAACAGATTTTTGATCATCAATGTCTTTGTGCAAAAATTGTTGTGCAAATTTTCAAGCTATACTAGAAAGCCAGTTATGAGTAAACTAGTACACAAAATTGAATTTAATAAGATTTTCGAAGCAATTTGTATGGCATAATCGATATAATTTAACGAACATTTTTTGTGACTCTCAATTCATTAACAACTCATTTCACACAGGAATAATGGAAAGTTTATTAAAAAGCCTTTATCAGAAATATCCATATATCTAATATACCAGCGATGATAATTACCTAAAGGCACTCCTCGAAAGCAATGGTAAAATGATAAAGATAAAAAACAATCCAATGACGACAGAAGTATTCTTATCACTAGAACATATTTGCCAGGTTTCTGCTTCATCGCAGAATTGGAGAACTTAATTCTGAAAGGCTTCCATTTCTTTCACAGTTAAATAAATGTCCACTTAAGAGTTATCCCATATATTGCAATAAAATGTGACAAGTGCTATTCTCTTGTTAAAGGTTATTGGTTGAAATAAACTAAGAATGAATGTTGAGTTGTGACATAAACAATTTAGGTCACCAACAGTTCTTAAATTCCACCAATAGGATACGTCACCCTCTCAAATGTAATTGAAATTGATAAATGAAACCAAATATACTATGAAATCTATGTTATAATTTGACTTGTGTTGTTGCAATACGTAAGGTATAAAGCGTCAAAGAGATATTATACAAAACGGGTGAATATTGGGCGAACACGAGAATCGAAAATCCGGAAGGGATCAGGTGCCACGAAGGAATGAGAAACCTCTCTTGACCAGTTATACCCAACACAATTACACCGTCAGATTAAGTTGAAAAAGTGAAAATGGATCTATTATATAAAAAGCCACAAAAAAAAAACCAAAAAAAAAAAACAACAACCACAAAAAAAAAAAAAAACAGAAAAAAACATAAAAAAAAAACAACGACGATCTTATAAATAGTTGGACGCCCTATTTAGCCAAATATTCAACTGCAAAGAATATCGTAATGCCGCATAATATATGCCAAACATTAATGGTAACTAAAATATTTAATATACTTGTGACAAGTAGTTTTCATCTGTATATAGAATGTTCAAATAAAGAACACGCTAAGGCATACCGCATATTCTGCAATATAACACTATCTGCCGGCGAAAAAAGAAACGGCGACACAACAAAGGACGGTTGGCGATAGGAAAGTCGACCTTTAACTTAACTTTAAATTTTTGTCTAAGTCTTGTATTTGAGAAATGACCATATAGGGAATGTGTCGCTTCATTTTGATGCCGATGGCTTGTATAAGATAAACATAACATATCAACTCTGGTTTATCCTTAGTGAGTTTTGCTGGTGACAATAACGATATGACGTATTTCTTTTATTCTGTGGTGTCGTTTTTATCTTTAGTCTGTTGGGACTTATTGTTTTCATATACGTATGAAATTACCATAATTAATTGATAGAGCGTCATACATAAGTAAATGTCTGAATAGGTGCCATATTCTTTCTCATGTTTCAAAAGATTTAAATGAAGTTTGCTTCTTTTGGATAAAAAGGCTGTCACATATAGTTGTTCAATTAGTTCCAATAGGATATCCAATAGTTTCTCTGTCACGAAAACATTTTAAAATGATAGTCAAGGGATATTTTCAACATGAAAATTGGACAAGTTTAACTTACAGAGAACCAATGTTGAGAAAGAGAAAAGAAACAGCCTTCCTGTCTCCTGTGCTTTTATATTTACATAATTTGTAACGGGATGCATCAATTTTAAAGTTACAAAAGATAGAAGTGTAAATATCTCAGGAAACAAGAACAAAAAGGTGTCGTCTTGCAGAACAGATTCGGTTGTTGATAGTGACGACGATATACAGAAAAAAGGAACTACCGTATTATATGGGATATAAGAAAGGGCGATGCTCTCTTTCATACGTCTTGGTACAATTCAATTCAAAGAGGTTGTACTCAATCTAATACATTGATTGGTTTCTCTGCTTGATGCAAAGCACATTGTAGGTTGATGACAATGTTAGTGAGATAAAATTCAAATTCTATAGACAAGTATGCAAGGGTTTCGTGGATAAGATATTGTAATTGAAAAGCACGATAACGGTAACATTCCAGTATCATTGATCCTAGATAGAAACCTTTCTACTCCAGAATGTTCATCACAAGAAAAAAGATTTAAAAGTGCAGACGTATGCAAGGCCGAGGGAACTTTTCTTTGATGAAAAAACCCATTAAATCTTTCAGTGTAAAACCGTGTTTCATATCCTTACTTTTATGTCCCCTTTGTCTTGTTGTTGTTGTTGTATTGTTGTTTAACGTCCCGCTCAAGAATATTTCAATCATATGGAGACGTCACCTTGTGCCGGTGAAGGGCGACAAATTCTGTCTATGCTCGGCACTTATGGCCGTAGAGCAGGGAGGGTTCTTTAACGTGCCAACACCAAGTCAGTTTATATGTATATATAATTTTAAAGTCCATATACTTTTAGTAATTTTATAAGGGGTATTTTTGCATTTCTCATTTTGCAAACACAGTTTTCATGTATTTTTCATGAACATAGAATGCGTTTTGACGAATAAAGACATTTCGAGTTTGTCTATCGCCGAAGCTATAAGCTTATATTTTGTATCATGTAAAACCCGATTACATTTCTCCAAATGACACACGCACTCGCGCGGATACATATGATTTCATGTGAAAATGACTGTTAACCGACGGCGAATAAAGTCTGTCAACAGGTATTGTGTTCGTGCCATCTCTATATTTTCAAATTTTTGTTTTTTAGAAAAACGTAATATATCATGGCAATATACTGTCATCATATTCAATCATGCATTACATGTACATTGTAAACAGCATTCATACATGTGGTCATTTCGTAATATCCCTCGGTCGTGAGGTCAAGCATATAAGCTTTGACAGACTTTACCGACAATCGCTGACGTCTCCAATCGCTTTAAAATACACAAACATAGGTACGATAGTAAAGTGTTATTATAAAACGGCCTTTTCTAAGGCATCTAGATAATTTTACATATAGGCCTACCAAATCCATTCATAAAAAGAAAAGGTAACGAACAATGATTGATTTCACGAAAATAAATAGGTAAATTAATACACACTTCACGCATCAAAACACTTGCAAGTTAAAAAATTTAAATAATGATAAAATAATGTTTTGCAATGATTATTGTTCTGTAATTTGTTTGTTTATTACTGAACGTTCAATCAGTTCTCAATGCATCTCAAAATTGTATACGTCAATGTAAGTAGGCTGCAACTGACAAAGAAGATTCTTAACCCGGGGTTCCCAAAGGTTAAACTGATGTCATCACTTCGAAAGTTATGCAGTCGCTATCATGACCTGGTTGATCGTTATGGTAAATCGATAGAGCATATGATGAGGGGCATCTTCCCCTTGTTGTACACCTAATCCTGTCCGTTTCTCATTTACGGCCATCACAGGATGACATACATGTAGGTGAAACGACGGGTATCGCAACGAGGAGCAGGAGTTACTTACCCTTGCGAAGTACCTGAACTCAATCCGGTTTTTATGGGTTCTTGTTGCTCTATTTCAAGTTATATATGTTTCGTGTGGGCTGTAATGGTGTTTCCTTGCTTCGGCCATAATTTTGCTGTCAACTTTGGATCTTCAAATATCCTATTTTTAAGTGTTTTTATCTTCACTCGACACATTGGTCTATTGAGTAGTGAAGGGTAATTGTTTCTACTGTGACAAAGTATCTCGACTGGTCTCGTCCGAAGAAGAGAAATGCCCAGTTACTGGAGACAAAAAGAATCTATGACCACTTTGTACACAGATCAATCTCATCAGGGTGGCAAAAATTAACAGCCCACGACTAGGCTTACCGAGTCTTAGATACTGAAAATCATTGACACAAGAGTAAGATATCTCTATTTAGTGTACAATGTGGTAGTTAATTTTATAGCTCTCATCCTCGATAATGTATTTTCAAGTCACAATTATATGTGCAACACTGCATTTAAGCGGACAAAATAGTTAAGTATATCGGATGTGACGTCAGAGGGTTCGAAACAAGAAACAAAGGGTAAATAGGTAAATTGTTCTGTCTGGGATGAGAGTAATAAATATCCCGGTTCAAAACACAACTACCACAATAACCGACTGTTAGTAATCAGCGAACACTGACAAGATGACCGCCTATTTGGTAATCAGCAAACACTGCCATGACTACCGACTGTTAGTGATCAGCGAACACTACCAAGACGACCGACTATTTGGTAATCAGCAAACACTACCATGACTACCGACTGTTAAGTAATCAGCAAACACTGCCATGACTACCGACTG
>JACSZP010020898.1:640-12446 GCA_016161895.1 Pinna nobilis
TACTGTCTCATCCGAATGACAGGGACGGCCAACCGTGGAGTGGTGCTGCGGGAATCGAACCCCGGACCCCTTGGCTCGAAGTCGAACACGCTAACCACTCGGCCACGGAGGCCCCTCAAAATAAAGAGATAATATACAATATAATTGTAATATATAAAGCTTATAATTATATGTATGATCTATATGTGCGAAGAAACATACGTTATGTAACATACGATATCGATAAAGTTTACTTCCCCTGAAAAGTTTTATTTCCTGCAAAATTATGTAACGTATGTTTCTATATAAAATAGTGTTTTAAAAAGTTATAATATTTACAGAATGGGTTTTCCCTATTTGAATTAATGATTAATTGTTTGTATCTGTGTGGACAATGAATATTTGCGTAAAATGCAGTTTATCAATCGAAGAAAAAAACAGATTAAGTAACTATTTCAGGATACAGATTTATTATCTGCAAGCGTTTATTTTACCAAATATATTCTAACCAAATAAAGTAAAAGTTAAGTCTAATAGGTATAGGTACATGCTTCGTGATCGTCAGCATTAAAATTACAGCAAGAAAAGACACATTGAGTTGTCCAAAGTTTTGATTATGATATTATCAACAAAAGTAACGTATGTTACTTATTCATTAATTTGCACTTTCTCGCTACGAGATACAAAGGAATTATAGGGAGAGAAAGAAACGGTTGAAGGAGAAAAATACTTGGCAAAAAAAAAAAAAAAAAAGAACTAGACAAGAAATATTACATTCCTGTAGCAAATCTATCAAAAAAAAAAAAAGAACAGGAAAATAGAAATCAAGGAGTTAGGGAAAGGGTGCAAAAGTGCCGTCAGAGGAAAATTAGTTACCGAGGAGAACAATAGTACAGAAATATCAGATACAAGTTGTTATGACACGATGCAATGTGAAGACCAGGAAAGATTTATAGTGAAGTTGCCTTGTGCAAGAAGAAATGGTCCAAGGAAAAAAATAAACAGAACATTGTCACAAGCTAGGTACTCGTTGAAACATATGAAGAATGAAATCGCAGAATTGAAGAGAAAATTAAAAACGATTCAGCGACTGAAAAAGAAGAAACAGGAATAACCGTATGCTAGTATACTCCACGTAGTAAATCAAAATTAAAGAATCTCTTAAAAAGAAGGTTTTAGGAAGGCTTCTCGCAAAGTCAAGAGACAATTACCTATGTCAAATGTGATGACTTGCCGAGATCCAACAAAGACAAACGTCAAAGAACTTGCACCTTAGGAGACAAATGTATGGGTCAGTGGTGTGAAATCTTATTCTCAAATACAGATGTATATCTCAATTTAGTAGAACCGCAAAATTCAACAGGAATTTGCTGAGCAGCATAATTAAGGATGGCATTCATACAATCTAAAAACGCATACGACTTGCTCACAAACATAGACAAGAGGTTCTTGTCATTTTTAGAAAGGGATGACAATAGTAGAATACAGCCTAGAAAGAGAGATGCCATCAAAACAGGAAATGGGGAAATTCAAGCCAGAGTTTTTACCGACTACATTGCCAATCTGCATGAAAAATTCCTGTCAGAAAATCCAAATACAAAACTGTCTCTGTCTACTTTTCGACGTTTGAGGCCAGAATATATATTACCTACAACGTTTTTGAGCCGCAATACCTGTTTGTGCACAAAGCACCAAAACTTTGCATTTAAACTGAAAATGTTTAAGTCCCTGGGGATAGTAACAGTAACAAATCCCGATGAATTCATCAAACATGAAGATGCGATTCAAACAGAAGCACTACCAGAAAAAATGTCCTTCTCAATGTGGAAGAGAGTTGACATTCAGGATTGGAAAAAGAAAATGAAAATTGTTAAAGAAGAAACAGATAAAGATAACTTTTGGGAGATATGGGAAAGAGAGCTAGATACCTTCAAAGAGTACGTATTCAGAGTGCAGAAGCAATATGCGATGAGTAGGGAGCTGAAACATAAACTACCAGAAAAAAGAAGTATTCATACACATGGATTTTGCAGAAAACTAATCATGCAAAACTGCAGAAGAAATCCCATCTGCCTATTGGAATGCATCTCAGGTCACCCTGCATCCCTTTGTTATATATTTTAAAGATCAAAACGCGAGCTCCAGCATCGCAGTTTAGTTGCCGTGTCTGATACGCTGGTACATGCCTCTTCAACTGTTCTAGCAATCCTGGATGAGCTGTACAAGATGCAGGTTCCAGAATTACAGAATGTACAGCATGTGCACTACGTGAGTGTATTGGAGTATACATCTTTCAGTGGACACAATATTATAAAGCATGCGTTTCCTATCAGGATTTCCTTGATAAATAAAAGTCTGTTTTGTGGGTATCTGTATCATTTTGCCAGCCAAAATCACAGGACCCCATTTACAGTTAAAGGGTCTATTGACCCGGATGTCGAAAACCGCGTTTGATGTCAATGGTCCATATTAGTCTTGTTAGCGATCACTCTTTTTCGCTAAGTGAAATTTTGAGTAGGATAGCGGCTGTTGAGACATCTGTGCCAATTTTGACGAGTATGTGATCCTCACTTACTTCATTTCTACTTGACTATGCGGGGGGCCTCGAATCGAAGGGTCCGGGATTCGAATCCGCGCAGCGCCACGTTGCGGTTTGCCGTCCCTGTCTTTCGAATGAGACGGTAAAACCGAGGACCCGTGTCACAGGTATTGGCACGTTAAAGAAGCCTTCCTGCTCTACGGCGAGCAGTGCTGAGCATAGGCAAACTTTATAGCCCTTCACCGGCATACGGTGACGTCTCCATATGAGTGAAATATTCTTGAATGGGACGTTAAACAACAAAACCATGCCATTTCATACTGTAAAAACAGATGATGAGGGATGTTTCCCTTGTATTCGAAAATATGTGAAACGAAGGGTGCCGCGCGGAACAGGAGCTGCTTACCCTTCCGGATCACCTGAACTCACCCCCGGTTTTAAGTGTGATTCGTGTTACTCTATTTTTAGTTATAAGTGTATTTGTGCATGTAGTTTTGTCTCCTTTTTGTTTTGGCCATGGTGTTGTCTGTCGTTGACTTATTGAATTTGGAATGCCCCTTGGTATCTTCTACTTCACCCCTTTACATAGAGAGAAATGAGAGGCCTGTAAAGCCGACGATTGATGAAAAAAGCAAAATACCACATGTCTTGGCCTTAATGTTATGATTTTCATTTTTAAAACTACAGGCTTTGCAGATGATACACCACAAGATTTATGCCTCGCTGTAAATGGGATTTTAGATTGGCGTAAAATACGAGAGCGGGAAGTCGTATTCTCTATGTTCTCAAAACATTATTTTTATATAATTTCAAAGGGCTCGGAAAAGAAAAAAAATACTGGTAATCGATCGAGTGGTTCCTGTTTACGAGCAAGTTGAAGAATCTGAAAATGGTTATTTTCTGCAAAATTTGTCTATCAAGCACCTGCAGCCCTAAGGTCTATTTTGAGATTTCTCCAGAGAAACAAAAATCTCATTTCTGGTTCACACCAAAACATTCTTTGCTAATATATGAGTTGATACCTAATTATCAATCAGAAATTTGTTTCAAGATTTTAAAATTTGCGAGAACCCAATCAGAAAACATTTAAAACACACATTTTTCTTTATAGAAAATCAGTAAAAAAAATTCCCTATGAGCTTTTAGGTTAGTGGATTGATTGTTATAGCTTTGCCTTCTGTTTGTTTCATGAACAGAAAATCAAGGAATGAATATATGCCAAATACTTCATAGATCCAATTTAAAGAATATCCACCACTAAGAGAAAGGAGAGAACTACTGGCCGTAGAGCATGGAGGGTTCTTTAACGTGCCAACACCCAATGTAACACGGGACCTCGATTTTTACTGTCTCATCCGAAAGACAGGGACGACCAACCGCGGAATGGCGCTGCGGGATTCGAATCCTGGACCCTTCGATTTGGAGTCGAACACGCTAACCACTCGGCCATGGAGGCCCCAATAAAAGAGAAAACTAAACATCAGTGACAATACTTACAAACTAATCACGTCCCGGGTTCGGGCCTCGGTTCTTCCAGGGAAGTGTGAGAAATGGTCTCGTGGTCGCCAACTCAGACACTCCAGTTTCCTCCCAGAACAAGTATCCCAACACGCCTACCTAAGCGCCTACTAGAGACGTTAATTTAAGTTGATAACTATGTTTGTTAATCGATTTAAAATAAATAAAGTTTAAACTTTATTAATGCCTGTCAAAACACCATATTTGTGCAGCAGACTGGCGAGTAGTTTGCTTGCCCAGAACTATGGACACCTTTGAAGTTTTATTGCTTTTGTCAATTTTAAAAAAAATTGAATGAGTTGATCTTATCATTGAGGTTATCTAAACTTAAATAACATTATATTACACAATATTTTACTACATTTTGTCAATACTCCAGACACAATGCCTTCAACCAAAATCATGTGCAAGACCTGAGGGCATTCCACTAATTGCATGGTAATAGCCAAATTGACGTAATGGCGAATTTCCGGTCCTTTGCTACAATAGACAGAAGCAAGTTCAGCATTGGCTTGAATTAATATTAATAACTAATATTAAATATTCATTGTACATTTGCACGATTTTGATTTTGAGTCTTCGACTATAAAAAGCAGTTTGCATGTTTTGCTTTTTGATGAGGCAAGATTGACAATTTCTTAGAGTATTGAATTGCCCCCATGTAATGTATGCAAATCATCAATGAAAGGTTACATAACTCCTTCAAATCCATTAGACTTAATCATATAAGGCATGCAACTCTGCTTGATGGCCCATAGGATTATTTGCTGTGATTTCATAAAAAAATATTTTGATGTCTTTGAAACAGCCAATTTGTTTGTGACAAATCGCTATCACAAAAATCTCTCAAAACTCCATCATTTGGCTTATGACTTTCAATAACATTAGCGGGACCTCCGTGGCCGAGTGGTCCCACTCAAAAATCTTTCACTCATATGGAGACGTAACCATGTGCCGGTGAAAGGCGACAAATTTTGCCTGTGCTCGGCACTGCTGGCCGTAGAGCAGGAAGGTTCTTTAACGTGCCAACACCTCCACTGACACGGGACCTCGGTTTTTACTGTCTTATCCGAAAGATAGGGACGGTCAACCGCGGAGTGGCGCTGCGCGGATTCGAACCCCAGACCATTCGATTCGAAGTCGACCACTCTAGCCACGGATGCCCACGTTTGTCTGTACTCCCTACCAAGATACTGACAGCGGTTAAGGAATAACTTAAGCAAAGCTGTAGATTTGCTGATTTCAGATAAGGTATAGATAAGACGATTCACTATCATATTTATAAAATTTACAGTGTCTGATCATGCGCCTTTTCTACTCTTTGTACATTTATATTGCACATACGTAATTAAAAGAGAGGCGATACGGCACCAGCATTTTTTCACTATATACTATAACCGGAAGTAAGCACATCTCGCTATTGCTGACTATGATGCTTACTTCATCCAGCATCACAGATTCAACACATCATATATAAAGACACTTAAGATGATATTAAAAGATGATTGAATTTTGAATATACATGTATGTATATACACATGTGTTTTGAAGTCAATCCTAAATTATTAGTAAGTATTTCATTTGAGTTTGACTGTGGACTGAAGCGGATAAGATGTGACCAGTAGGCGTGTGGCACCTGATCCCAGCTTTGAAGGTGTCACTAAAATAAGGGATCTTTTTTACAACCTACCTGACAATCCCCCCCCCCCCCTCCCCAAAAGTAATGTTGAAGTAAAGTGATTCGAAAGCACGGTGCGTTGCGGTGGCGTGACAAAGAACTTCAAAAGAAAAATAAGAAAATATCACAGAAAATCTGAAATGCCAGGGTCTTTCATTAAAAGTAAGAAAATATCACTCGTAAAGAAAATCAGAAATCGTCATACAGATGAAAACTGCTTATCAATACATGCTCGTGTAGAGTGCGCATCATGAGGTCTTGATGTCGTAAGTTCGAGCCTTACTGGAGGTGTTGGCATTTTACTGTTCCATCGGATCGGACAGTTCACATGTCAATTTAGGTGTTGACACATTGCAAATCCTTCGCTGCTTAGTGATAGTAAATGATAGTAAGTCAAAATTTAAAGCGTTGCACGGCCATTCGGTACTCTCCGTGTATAAAGTAAAAGTCTCTTGAATGGGAGGTTAAACAACATCAAACTAATAGTTGTTGAAAGTTAGTTATTCGGTATTGGCTGGTCTTTTCTGATGGCATCGGACAGTCAAGTTACGAGTACCGTATTTTGTTTATGACTATCACCGATTGTGACTTATTCTTGTATTGGAAAATATGTGACAAGACGGGTGCTGCGCGCGGAGCAGGAGTTGCTTATCCTTCCGGAGCACCTGAACTCGACCCTGGTTTTTAGTGGGGTTCGCGTTACTCTCATTTTAGTAATAAATGTATTTGTCTAATCCTTTGTAGTTCTGTCTCCTTTTTGTTTTGGGCACGGTTTTGTCTGTCGTTGACTTATTTAATTTGGATTGCCCCTTGGTATCTTCTTCTTCAGCCCTTTTGAATTTGACTGTGGAATCACGGCGAAAGTGACTGGTCAACAGGAGATACTTACTCAGTGCATGACACCTGATCCCACCTCTGACGTGCCACTAACTGGTTTGCCTTTGATTCTTTTCTGATTTGTATATATTGCTTCAGAAGTAAATAATAAGTCGGTATGTCATAGAGTTACACTCTCACTTTATAAATCATTTAATTTTGTCTGTTTGATAAAGTGGTTGAAACAGCGTGAAAAAACATCAAGACAACATTTTATTGAGGTCTGTTGTAGCTTTGTTCAAAATTCATTGGGATATTCATTATCAAAATCGACATCCAAATGATTTGTTGATGTCAAAACTATTAAACAGTATGATTAATGTATGATGCAATCGTGTTTAAAAGCACTGTAATCGTAATGATAGACACACGATTTAATTAAAATTCAATCTAATATATCTAATAATCTAGTAAATTTGTTGTATTTTATTAAATCAACACTGTTTATCTGCCCTAACTTACAGCATATACCTACATTACTTAGGCCGTATTGTACATGCAGTGAAGCATATCAGTTAAATGGCAATCGAGTCAAATGTTAAATTCAAATCCTACATCATATTTAAGAGTCCTTTGCAATACACATACTTTAGTGTTCGATCGGTTGTGGGTGTTAAGTAATTGGTATTCGAATACACGTATATCTCTTTGACAAACCTTCCATTTGCTGATTCCGAGTAAACGCAGAGAAATTCCATTTCTATTTTTAACGATGATTTATTTTTAGAACAGTTTATATATAACATAATGTAAATTCCATGACTGAGTCAGAACGGAGAGATTGAAGCTACCTGTGTTTAAATACTACCGTCTCAATGGTTTACAGATGAGAGTCCAGGTCAGAGTTCTAAAACTCGATCAAGGTAAGAAATCGACTTCCATTTTAACATGTTATAAACAATCTATACTCGTGTCTACCCACTAACCTAGATCTTGGACAGTAGTAATTTTGGGCGTAAGCAATTTTTCAAGATGGCTGACAGAATAAAAAAAAACAATCTCAGGCTTGATTCATGTCAGATAACCTTTCGGATTTTCTTTCATCTATTAGTGATATATACTTATTTATCTACATGTATTTACATGTAGTACGAGAATAAACATGGGTTTATCTCGAGTATAGGCTAGCATGGTCTCATCCTTTTTTTCATTTTGACGGCTTTGTATTGATTTTGCAATTTTATGTTTTGTCGATCAAGCCTATTCACAAGGCCTATTTCAGTGTGCCACAGCATGCCACAATTTCTACTGACACAATCTGCACAAATTACATACATAGGCATGTATTAATCAGTTCTCCTTCGTTAAGTGGCTTAAGAAAACTGCTTGTATGTTCATATAAATTACTGTGTACATATAGATATGTTTGGTATACATCGATGTCATTCGATCATGTAGCATCTTAGTGTACCGTTTGTTTATGAGTATGTATGTGTTTACGCATGAGTTTTTGCCAGTTTGTATGCTAGTCATGTAAATTAATAACTTCGTCCTGATATGACCTTTTAAATTTGTGCATACACATATATACTGAAATTTGATCACGATCAATACGGTATGAAATTTATAAAAAACATATAAATAGCACCACACCTTTATTGAAAAATGTATTGTTATTTAAATTGTATATCTGTAAATAACTATTATATCATTTTGAAATGATTTGAAATACATGAATCATTTTTACACGAATGTATTGAATTGCAGTGTCTGCGGCACACGTTGTACAGAGACACTCCTGTTTATAGCATGCTAAATATACAAATTACATGTAGGTCTATATTTAAGTACAGTCTATTGTGTCAGTTATTCAAATTAAATACAGGGAGGCAAATGCTCTTGCTATTTCAACGAAATCTAAAAGTGAGTAGGCACAAGGTAATTTCATAGTAGTATCATTAAGCACAGTGGTAATCGTAGCTGAACATTTTACAACCACAACAGATGGATATATTTTTCAAGTTAGATTCGGTTCCAAGCCATGTAATGTATAACGAACTTTACGTCTAATCAGAAAACAAAACGTCAAGTAATCGCCCTTAAAAGTATAAAGAGGCAACACTGACCACAGTGTGATTTATATCGTCAAATATCTTGAGTTTAATGTGATTGTTGAATCATTAAGCCGTGAAATACACACGTTCGTGTATATGTATCGTCACATTCAGCATTGTTCGACGGCCTCAACAATATCCCGCGAATGGAGTAAAGTCCACTGAGGATTGCATTACTTGTTTTCAAGATTCAAGCTTTGTTCTAGTTATAAAAGTAAGTTACAAAAGCTATAAAAAGGGAAGAAGTATCTTTTAGAAGATACTTTAGATACTAGACTCCACGTTTACATTACACGTTTGAAAACTTGGGTGCCATTTTGGATTTGTTTTCCCGTTGTTCTTAGGTATGTGTTATATTTAATTTAAGATTTAATTTCTTATTACCAAAATGCTCTCGAACGTATCCTTACTCGTTTTGTTTACAGAAAAGCTATTTCCTAAGGGCAAATTCTCTTTACGCTTCGTATGTCGATATAAGAAACAATTGGGTATATAGCAAATGCGATTTAGAAAAAAACATAACAAAACCAAACCATGACCAACAATATTCACTTATGTTTTCCATGGTTTAAATTTATTATGAACCTTTTACGACAAGTCTTTGTGCGTTCAACAAAATAGCAAAATACATATTTTCGAGAACTGTAAAGACTATTTTTGAGAGTCCCAGGTACACAGTACATGTATATTATTTGTTGACATAAGTTTGCAGAAAAGTTCTTTGTTTTACTCATTAGCTCAAAGCCATCATGCCCATGAACATCATGTACGAATTTTTCTTCTTGGTTTCTCACGATCCTACCAAGCTTTGCACTATGTGGAGAATTTTGTAACGTATCGTATAGAAAAAGAAACCTAGACTCACTTTAAACATGAGAAGTCTGGGTTTCAACTCTCAACAGAGTGCGTTTATTTGTTTGTCTTTTTTTTAATTTATTTATTTTTTTGTGTTTGTTCTGTTTTTGCATTTTTTGGTATTTTTTGTCCTTCGGTTGATACAGTTATACTGAGGCACCGTTTCACGGTATATGTCATGTCATATTTGATGCTCCTAACTACTAAATGGTCCTAAGTGGTGCCAAATATGTGCCAAAATTTGAAAACATCCACAGTCATTCGATGAATTTTAGTCTTATAAGTCAAATATTTTATATTGGAACTACAATGACGACAACATAAGAGTTATATAATAGTAGTTGTCTTTATTCTACGTATTTTAGGGGCCGTCGTGGCCTAGGGGTTAGCGGGTTTGACTTCTGATCGAGCGCAACGGGGTTCGAGTCCAAGCTATGTCGTGGTTGGCTGTCCCTGTCTTTCGGATGAGACAGTTAAAACCACGGTCCTGTGTCACAGTACTTATTGACATAATTTTTACATATACGGGATATGCAATCGTCTCCATTCATTTTTGATTTACTTGACTTCTGTTACAGGCTGAACATGGCTGCGGAAGGTAAAGATAAAATGTTCACTAACTACAGGACTCTAATGCTCTACATCTTTGAAGATCTCGTCAAAGGTAATACAGTAGAACCCACTTATAGTGAAATCTGGATATATTGAAATCCCGCTTAATTTGAAATGATTTTCATTCCCCGGTTAAATTACTTTATTACTAGTTTAACCCAGTTATTTTGAAAACCCTGTTTATTTGAAAGAAAAATGCATTCCCTTTCGGTTTCAAAATACCCGGATTTAAGTGTACTTATGTGCTTCTCTAGTGGCACGAACATTGGTAAATGCCAAAAATTCAAAGGTTGCATCCGATGTATTCTTGAATTATCGTTAATGTGCAAAGTGCTAATTGGGATGAATTCGTACGTTAAATTTTTAAAGGTAATCCTTCTCGACTAATTAAGTAACAATGAAAAGTGATAAAGTGAAAAGACAAAAATCATTACAGTGATGCGACCCTTGCTCTAAAGTGCGTTTTAAACTTTTCTGCAGTCATGCAGTACGTACTTTATTGAGAGAGAGAGAAGTCGTGTCTCTGCTGTAGAATTCTTCAGTCCAGGGCCCGAAATCACAAAAGTTCAAACTCAGTACTCAGCTCAACCGATTTTCCTCAATTTGAACTAAATGTAAGAAAATTAAGAGTTAAATGCATTTCAGCAGGTATATCATGTCATTCAAATATCCGTAACAGTATGTGTCTCTCCTTGGTGTTAATTAATCAGCCCCCCCACCAAAGTATCATATACCTAACGTATCTGTCAACAATTCTGGATGTTGATTGCTGATACATGTAAATAGAAACTGTTACTGGTATTTTAATAATAGGATATAAATACACATGCTAATAAATATTTTACACTTTATTTTCTTGTATTTTTGTCAAAATTGAGAGAAAAAAGGTTGAGCTTGGGTTTTTTTCTGGTGATTTTGTGCACAGGAGGTCGAGGACTCGACAGAGCGCTGGCTTTTCTCACCCATAAAAAAAAGAGAGTAAAACCCAGCGTCAATGTCGGCACAGTAAGGACCTATTCTGCTCAGTAGTTGTAAGTGTCGAGCAGTGGTCCAAATTTAAAGCCCTTCATTGGCATTCGGTGATGTAGCAAAAGGATTAAGAGATTTTTGGGTCGGAATTGAAACAGCAACTCATTGATAACACCCGAGTTTCGAGTACACCCGCGATACCGTTTAGTCAGTGACTAGATGTATCGAAAGCGATTTCTTCTCCATTTATAGTTCCGATGTGCAATAAATGTATTAAGCCGCGATGAGATTGAATCTCATCATTCTTTTAATGTCTTTGAAATAAAATTTCACATGAAACAGATCTAAAAAAAAAAAAAAAGTAACAACACGACCAAGCAAAAGGAGACAGTCATCCACACAGCAACACATCACATGAAATTTAAAAAAAAAAAAAAAATAACACGATTACAGTAACAGCGGAGATGAGTTCGCGTGCTCTGGAAGGTTAATCGGCTCCTGTTCGCGCGCTGAACCCGTGTTGTAACCTATGTTTCAAATCCGCTGATAGTCGTAAACGATCGATATTTCCGTAATGATTAACCAGGTCATGATGGCGACTGTAAAACTTTCGAAGTGATGACTTCAATCTAACCACCAGGAACCCCTGGTCAAGTAGCATCCTATTCACCAGCATTCCATGATCAACTAGACATTTTATTAGTCTGATCTCCTGTGACATATATA
>JACSZP010020900.1:0-10082 GCA_016161895.1 Pinna nobilis
CCCACGTAACACAAAAGGTTTGTCTGTAATGTATAAACCCCACGTAACACAAAAGGTTTGTCTGTAATGTATAAACCCCACGTAACTTAAAAGGTTTGTTTGTAATGTATAAACCCCAAGTAACACAAGAGGTTTGTCTGTAATGAATAAACCCCATGTAACACAAAAGTTTTGTTTGTAATGTATAAACTCCACGTAACGCAAAAGTTTTGTCTGTAATGTATAAACTCCACGTAACGCAAAAGTGTTTGTAATGTATAACTCCCACGTAACACAAAAGGGTTTTCTGTAATGTATAAACCTCACGTAACACAAAAGGTTTGCAATGTTTTTAAACCCACGTAACACAAACGTTTGCCTGTAATGTATAAACTCCACGTAACACAAAAGGTTTGTAATGTTTTTAAACCCACGTAACACAAAAGTTTGCCTGTAATGTATAAACCTCACGTAACACAAAAGTTTTGTCTGCAATGTATAAACTCCACGTAACACAAAAGTTCTGTTTGTAATGTATAAACTCCACGTAACGCAAAAGTTTTGTCTGAAATGTAAAAACCCACGTAACACAAAAGGTTTGTCTGTAATGTTTAAACCCCATGTTACACAAAAGGTTTGTCTGTAAAGTATAAACTCCACGTAACATTACTTGCACAGATGATTCAATCGATACCATGATTAACGGAGTGATAAAACCTATATCAACCTCCGCCTACTGCCTCGGTTGGAAAATATTTTTATTATTCCAAATATCATATTAACCTCATCTCTGCAATAATTACATGGAATACTCCCACTGTGACTTACTTTCTGAAAGGACTTTTGGCTTTGGCCCAGTGTTCCTTGGTAGGAGTAGAATCGCCACTCTCTTTCATCAGTCGTCTGGCAGTAGCTACAATGGTGGCCCATATTCGCGCCATGATCATGGGACTGAAGTGGCCGTCCCAGACTATGGTCTTTCTGCCTTCTGAGTCGTACTCGGATCCTTTGTTCTTACATAAGTCATAAAGCCTCTGTGCTGGTTTGTTTCTGGTGGGACAGATGACTTCATGATAGGCTTCCCATGATGAATCGCGACACTTTTCGCTGCAGTATTGAACGGCCTTGCAGTTTTGACAAAATATTGGCTTAGTGTTCGGCCAGAACTGTCGCACAAAGTCGCGCAAACCACCAGACAACGTGGAAAAGCTTTCCTTGAAATAATCCTGTGGCGTAAGCAGCGAGTCTGCGCAGTGATGGCAGCATGGAACGTTCGATTTATTTTTCACTTCATCGAAGACCTCTCCAAACACAATTGGAACATCCGAGAATACTATTTCCCCAGCCTCGATATCGCCCTCTGCATATATTGCTCTCCCATACTCAGTAAAGTCAACTTTGACAGGAAAACCCTCCGTTAGGGGACCATATAACCGTTTGACACGAGCTTTCTGGAATAAAATCTTAGGCTTGTCATCTTTTCCACCAGTCAACTGTGTCGCCTTACGTAGCCAGAACTCTGCAACTACCAGTAAGTCCAGCTCAAACAATATCTTACCTGGAAACAGACAAGATATCAAAGATAAGGACAATTCTTCAGAAATATGGCTTGTTCTTATGACATTTGGACAAACCCAGAAACGACATATGCGCCTCAAAAATCAATGGCGTATATGGTGATTGGCGTACTTCATGGCATGACGTCGAATGAAACTGACTGATCAGGAATGCGCTGATCTTGAGACTGATGGGACCCCCCTATACATGTAGTATTATGTCTGGCCATAGCCGTAAGAAATTCAATGAATTTACATTTCTAATCTATATGAACACTTCAGACCTGTAGTTAAACCATATAGTAGCCTACATGAAGTGAATTTGGTACAAGTATGAGCGAAAAAAAAGGAAGATGGAATGATTTTTGATCGGCTTGGATAAATATTGAATTCTTCTTCGAATAATAGAATCAGCGACAGTTTCAATCTCAAATCAGGTATTTTTCATAAAACAACTCTTTATTTTGTAATACTTACAGGAGTAATAAGATTTATCGCTGCTCATTACCTTGACCTTTCCAGTATAGAGTGCATGTATATCGAAACATAGCAAATACAGACCTATACCATAAAGTGAAAATGGAGATCATATAGAGTTAACTTGACTTAAAAAGAGACAAAACCCTCAGGGGTAGCATAAAAATGGATTGAGAGTGTTCAAAGGGCCGGTTTCGGTATTAATCTTATTAAATTTGGTCTTTTTAATGGGCATTGGAAATTCCGAACGACTTTTTAGGATTTGAACCCTCAATAAAAATATTTTGTCAATTCCGGATCCTCTAGCAACACGGCACACAGAAGGAGTACATCGATCTCCGATTGAATAGTAAATAGATTGCCATCGTACAAATTCACCGATACGTTTTGTTTTTCTATCATACTCACCTCCTAGAAACCAAGTATCGGCAGTTCTCTTTGTCTTTGGAATCAACCATAGATCTCTGAGGGAGTTCACTGTCTCTTGATTCATAAAGTACACTTCCGCTCTGAGTCTGCGCAGTATATGATTTGTTGGATCTACCATAAGAGCAAACGTAAACTGATCAAATGCTAGGCTCCACTTTCCCGCCAACATACTGTTATGTCCCGCTAGGGCGGCGTTCGCTGCTTTCTCTTGCTGCTCTTTGTCTAACGCTTTTGATTGGATGGTTTGACTTTTGATATTATATTTCTTTTCAAGTATTTCGATTTCTAGTTTGAACAACTGGTCATCGCCTGGGTAAAAGTCTTGTCCGCAGAAGTCCACTGCTTTGTAACCCTTTTCCTCCCCGCCAGTATTATTCTCAATATCCGCCATGATGATTTTCTGTAGCTTTTTCAGATTACTAACTATTTCCGCATTTCCCGGCTGAACTTTTAGCCCGGCTTTATAACAATGGTACGCATCTTCAAATTTCTGGAGTTCCGTCGCCGCTTGACCTCCAACAATCAAAGCGTCTGCGTGACGTTTGTCGGGAGAAAGTGACATAAGAAACCTGACATCATCTAAACATTTCTGGTAATCAGATAATTTGAAGTAGCATTCTGCTCTGTTTGCAAAGTACTCCTCACATCCGTCGCCATTGTCAATCAGCTGCGTATACTCTGATATTGCCTTTGCGTAATTTCCCGCCGTAAAACTTTCAAATGCTATTTGGGACAGGTCTGACATCTTTCCAACTGTTTATCAACTTAGCTTATTTGAATCTAAAATAGAAAAAAATGGAAAGTTAAGAATCACAACTGCTAGTTTTCTCTTATCTCAACAAGTTCGCTTGTGTGGACTTTAGTTGCGTTCAAACATTGGGGATTTAGTAAACAAGAAAAAAACACAGATCAAAAGGTATCGATCTCCAGAAGAATCAGAGGTCAATAAACAAGAGTGGTTAATATTGGACAAACACGGACAAGAAACCCCAGAATTCAGCATTCAGTGGAATATTGTAAATGCAAACAAGACCATCATGGCAGCTCTACAACATGAGAAACGCGCTTTTGTTATATCCTTGTGACAAAAACTGTTCAGTAAGTAGATTTCCTCTGTATGAAAAAAAAATTTCACGGATGTAGAATATGCCCTGGCATATCTGATCATCTGCGGTGTAAAAACTTGCAATAAAAGGATATTACTACTTGAATATGATCGGGAAATCCCGGAATCATCACGTCTGTCGTACATCCCGGTTATTAACTTCCCGTCTGTGTCTGTAGTAAGTAAAGTATGCAAGTACGCTGCGTGTGTACTCGAGTCTGTGGTGTCTTTTACTTCTTATTCATTTGGATGTATTGTGCCAACATACGTGTGAAAATTGTCATTATCAATTAACAAAACATCGATCTACAATGTATCTAAGTGTCCAAAACTAAAGACCACGGCTAGCTTTTTCTTCAGTTGATACAGACACTTTAATAGCAACTTATAAATAATATTTGGAGTATATGTAACATACACATCTGAGATGTTGGTACATTATCGTCGGTAACGTTTATGTCGTATTACCATCATGTACTATTTATGTCTATCTCTAAGATGGCCGCTGTAATTGTTTATCCTCCTTTTAAGCTTCCCGTACTTTGATCTACATCCTGAAGTACACCCATCACTTACATGCACACACGCTGCATGGTGTCTATTTATTCAATAAAATGCTCTGATTTTGATTCTGTAAAACAACTCTTTATCTGAAAAGTTGGGCTTTTTCTTTCATTATCAGATGTGTTCATTAGATTCACCTTCCAAATTCTTTGTGGTATGATTTGAATTAATTTTTCATGGTTTACTTGTCATTATCACCCAAGATATCAATTTGTTATTCTTTAATCCTGGTTTAATTTTATACCCCAATTATTATATATATTTTAGGGATAGAAGCGTTTTTGGTCTGTTTGTTTGTCTGCAAACACTTTAAACATGGCTATAACTCTTGAATTGTAATTGATAGGCCTTTAATAGTTCACATGTTTGCATGCGTATGTGCATGTCCTTTTTATATCAGTGACCTTGACCTTAGAGTAGTTGTGCCTAATTTTGAGAAATACTGAACTTGCAGTACTTTCCTGCCTAACGGGAGCATTGTTAATTCACAAACACATCTAGTTTTTCTTACGTCTTTTCATTTTTTGTGTGAAACCTGATTATTTATTCCAACATTTAAGTTACGATACAGTTTCCATTGAAATCAGTCCCCTTAAACTAACAAAAATAGTATGTTTTCCGGAGGTTGGTTATATAAGAAATAAAACTAAAAGAATGTAAATTTTTGTTAAATTATGTACAATTTACAACGTTACAATTGCTAACAATTTCCGGGACTGCCTATCGTATATAATCTAGAACCTTTACCTGTATTCATAGCGGCGCCGTAATACTAATAACTTGCATTTATACATATAGTTGGATGTTGTTTTTTATTAATTAATTAAAATTAAGTAAGTTCATCTAGTCTTTTCATAGTCCAATATGATATCAAATTGCACTGGACGTTTACTTTGTAACTACAGTCTCACCTGCCGTAGTAACCGACTGAATTAAAGGAAAACCTGCCTTATGTGACCTAAATGTATGGTTCCCAAAGTGCCATTTTCCTATATAAATCACCTGAATTAAGAGACCACCTGTCATATGGGACCCTATTTGCGCCTTCCCTTGGACAGTTTCTTAAAACAGGTAAGATTGTACGTTCGTGTAAGTGGATGATATTCCTCCTATATAATTATAGCTCTAGACGACAATGTTGTTCATCTACTGGTTAGAAATTAGCATATCCCTCGGTTAAATATAGCAAAGGATTATCCCTCGGTTAAATATAGCAAAGGATTATCCCTCGGTTAAATATAGCAAAGGATTATCCCTCGGTTAAATATAGCAAAGGATTGTAGTTAAACCCGAATTTATATTCTGATGCTAAATGGTTTGTTAAACTGAACCATTGGTTACGCCATCTTTTGTGTTTGGGTGTTATTTTTGCCATCTTTAAAGGTTGGTAAATTAGATCTTTGCATTGGGTAAAAGTTAACCAATAGATGAGTCAAATAGCTCCAGGGTTATCTTCCTATATGTCATAATTAACGTTGTATCAATTACCAGAGTTTATCTGAAAGACAACTCATTATATTTACTTAAGGTTACAATAAGGTTTTAAAACTCTGTTTTATTTTTCATCTAGAAAAATATTCAATGTGCATGTTCTTTTTGTGAATACAATATTATTATTGCACTTTACTGTCTCGTATATTCTCAGTTATGACGTCATTTACGATCACTTTTGTCGTTGCTTGTAAATGTGCAATGTTATATTTAGAACAAAGAATATTGTAATGATACTTTTCATATGCCATTGTTGTGTTGCTATCGTTCATAGGTAGGCTGCATGGATATGGTTTCTGATTATTTCGTTGTATGATAGTATAAGGCGAACTATATCATTCCATTCTTACGTAGTCTGTAGCTTTGTAGCAAACATCTCGATATATAACTTGACTGGCCAATTTCCTTTTTTATGTACATTTGCAGACTTTTCTGGTACAGTTGTAAATTACTCCTATGCCAACATATTTTCCTGTCATCCTGTTATAGTCATTTGTGTAGTTAAGTTAGTTTTATTTGAACATAGGAACCTCCTGTAACGATGATACAGTCGTCTGAAGCCCCCCACCCCCCACACTAACTGCAGTATATATTCACAAAAAACTCACAAAGCATTGTCAATTTGCAAAAACATAAAGTCACGTGTAACCTTTGTATTGTCAATCTATGATAGTGAACTTTAACCTTATGTCTGTCCTTTTGTAACTAATTAGTTAATTGTGAGTTCTCCCAGCTTTTGAGTCACAATTAACCTTTTACCTACACCTAATATGGTGAAGTGGTACTTAAACGGTAACATATCCACTTTGACATCTTTGTCCGAGCACTGATACTTCCGCCCGTCATTTTCCAAGTTTTATCACCACAATTTATGCCGTGGGACGTTTTTGTAATGAAGACGTTACAGGCGTTTATGTTTTCTAGTTTTACGGCCATACAGTCGAGTTTTAAGTCACGTTTTACGTTGTTGATACGGACGTCTATGATCCTGGCATCTTTCCAGTTACATGGGGTCTAGTTGTAATATAATAATTTGAAGTCCGGTATATAACGACGGCAAAAAATACATGCATGGAATCAACTGGTGAAGTAGTTTTTTTTTATTTGTGTATTTAATATTTAACGCCACGTTCGACAATCTTTCACTTATATGGTGGCGACCAGTTTTTATTGGTTACACATGTTCCCGGGAAGAGATCATTGACGTTCACCAAGTAGGTGTAGGTGTTAGCTATAGCTAGGGTGGAAGTAACATCATGTGCGCCTTGTATTATCACCCTTATTGTTGTTTTTTATTGTAGTTAATGACAGGTTCTATACAACATATTTTATACAGTCATTGGGTGCAAATCAAAACCAAATTTGAAGACCTATTTAATTAAGTATTGTTTACAACAAATCTCTCTATCATTTGAAAGTTGTCACTTCCAAACTCTGAAAAGATTTTTAATTATAACATCATAACGAAAATAGGATTGACATTGGCCCAGGTCCACTCGGTTCTTAAACCAAAGATGAAAAAGATTAATTTCAACTGCAAGCAACCCATTGGCTTAGAATTAGTAAGTAAACTATTTAGAACTTTGCATTCAGTGGTTGGCAAAAAACTTTTATAGGAACCTACAGGTATCTACCTTTTTCACAAACAACTAACCTTCCTGAAAGGTTCCATAAGAATATATTAAATATCTTTGTGTTGTGTGCTATCTACTTTATTCATTTCCCAAGGGTGGAGTTGCAAAAAAATAATACAATTGGTGCTTTTACTTGATACGGGAGGGGGGGGGGGTCTGGAGGCACGGAATTAAACATTTCTGTGGTATTATGACAATCAATGGAAGGATGTTTATGTAAGGGTATGACGGATTTGATATTCAAGCATTTATTGGCTATCCCACTCTCCACCTAGCTCAGCCCATAGGCTCCACAGAAGATTCAATATTCTTTACCATCAGACGTGCAGCAAATACTATTCTATTGTAAGAAATACACCTTAAACCTAATCCTCAGATTTTGAATATCATTACAGGCATTCAAATTTCAATAAAATTCATCCTTAATTTCGTACACGTACAAAGTAATTTTTTATGTCCTTTAGCGCCGTCCGCTTGCAGAGACTTTGGACTCGACTGGCCGGAGGATGGAATTGAGCCCATGATCAAATACTTGTAGTTTTTCAAATTAGGTCTCGATTCCATACGGATGTTTATGATATTATTTGTAAGTGTTAAACCCTTTTGTTTGAAAACAAATTGTTCCGGTATATTTTATAAAGCGTCAGGAACGCACCACTTATTCGCACTTGGTCCAGAAACTGCAACTTCCAGATTAAGGACTCTACTGTACAATCATTTACTATTTGTTATTTCATTCTAATCATACTTCTTATTTAAAATTTCAGTTTTTATTTTTTGTTAATCCATGTCCGTGCATTTCTCCATCGAGAAGTAATGTTACTCGTATATACGTGTAGGCCTACGCTGAAGGCTATCTGTCATTAGGCGGCCATATGACACACCCACAATTCCCAGAAACGATTTTCTTATTTTCAGTCGGTTTTAACTGAAGGTTATAATCCCGATCCCATCTTCTCGAACATTATACCAATTAGCTTTAATAATGCTAATAAGCTGCAGAGTCAGAGATTTAATTAAGACCCCCACAGACCCCGGCGGTATTTAGATCTTCTTATTCGGCTGTCTCAGTAGATGATATCATATCTCTGGCATATGTTCCTTACCGGTTAACAGCATGTAACACGTGCGTCTTCTCACTTACAGCGGGGCTACAGACGGAATCGTAATTTAGTAATGTAAATAAAGTTCTGCATCACATAAACAAGTGTCTTTTTTCAAAAAATGAAATATAATCCCTTGCTGGCGATTAAATTCTAATAAAATTTAAGGAGTTTACAAATTATAAACAAATTTGTCAAACAAATTATTAGCTAGCACGAAACTCAATTCCGATTTTTTCCAAAATGTTCTCTAAAATTCCGAACGAAGTACAAGACTGAATGGTGCGGCGATTATCTAGAACTACATGTATATAGTATTTACATTGCTTCTTATTCAAATATCTCTATAGGCGCCTTAAACCTTTAAAACAACCCTTGGGCTAAGGAGACATGCAGGTACTGAGGATGGATAAACACTAAATAATGTTCATTGACCAGGCGTTGTCCCAAACGTCTCAAGTTCACGTACTTGAGCAGGCTAAACATAGCAGCGAGAAAAGGTGATGGAACTTGTCAAAGAAACTAGACAAGAACGTCAAAAAGGAGCGAGTTGCGCATTAATTAGCTAAGGAAAAATCAACACAAACACGCACACAGGTGTAGAAATATTTATGTGGAGGAAGGCTGCAGACACACTAAGGCAGGGAGGGACATATCTAGGAGGGAAAAGGAAGCTCACTTACGCTAGTCCCTGTAGTTCATTCCAATTAAAATGTAGTTCAAACGACGGAAATTCTCTCCTCCCGTAATACCAACGGCTGTACAGACAACTGAGCAAAAAACACGATAGGTCTACTATCGTACATAAAAACAAATAACATCATTTGGCACCGACTCGGATGCTATTTTTGGTATCTATTGGGAGTACGAGTCGACAACAGATTACCAGGCGAACAGAGGAACATTAATTAACAGCGTATGCTGCTGTTTTAGGGGCCCAGCGGAGGGTATCGCCTCACAGACAGTGATATGTTGGATGTGAGGCCATACTCGGAGATATAGAATTACATGTGGCTTATTTAATAAATAGATTACGGAAGTGTATCTCTCTCTCTCTCTCTCTCTCTCTCTCTCTCTCTCTCTCTCTCCTGGATACCTCTATATTGGCCAATAAAATAAATAATTCTGTTCCCAGGAAATAGGAAATATTGCCCGGATATATATATATGTGTATATACATGTGTATGTATATATATACAAAGCACTAAAACCAACAACACTGTTTATCCAATATCGGATCTATTGAAATAGATACTGGTCATTACTGGTCATTAAAGGGATTAAAAAAAAACACTACAATGATCAACGACATGTGCAGCGAGAGAGTCAAATTTTCGGGTCGGAGAAGGGACAGGTCGTCCGGAAAAATTGACTTTCGCTGCACATGTCGTTGGTCTTTACAGTGCATTATATAGATAGATAGATAGAAAGATAGATAGATAGATAGATAGACAGATCCAAAATTAAATGATGATCATGTATAGATTAAGTAGTGAAAGGAGAAATGAAAAAATTATTCCAAATATGTTTTCCCAAAACTTTCCTTTAGCTTTATATATCTAAATACTTTGAATAATATTCTACAACATATTTAGGCAAATTTCAGATAATGCCCTTCTTTTAGCATTCCTGGTACAGTTTTCTCCTTGTTTTATCATCCTGCAGCGGAATGTGAAAGGAAACTTCGCGTATGCATGAAGCAAAAAGAAGAAACATGGTAAAGAATAACTGATTTAGTGTTATG
>JACSZP010020903.1:0-10625 GCA_016161895.1 Pinna nobilis
CATGCATGCATGCATACATACATACATACATACATGCATACAAACAAACATACATACATACATACATACATACATACATACATACATACATACATACATACATACATACATACATACATACATACATACAAAAATACATACATACATACATACATACATACATACACATATACATACATACATACATACATACATACATACATACATACTACATACCTACCTACCTACCTACCTACCTACCTACCTACCTACCTACCTACATACATACATACATAGTATATATTTACATAATTATATATTGTATATACAGAGTCATATGTGCGCCATAATGATATTTTTTCGTAGTAGGCATTTTATTTGTCTTATTTTTTTCTAAGCCTGACAAAATTCCTAATCCGCATGAAAAATGATTTTAAGCTAAACGTTATCAGGGTATGGTAAACAGGGGCACGTGTCCTTACTGAAAATTTCCAAAGCTATAAATAGATAGCCGGCGATAGAATTTATCATGTAAACACAATAATACAATACTGTCACAGCTCATTTTAAATTTCGTCTGCACAGCGTACATTTTCATGACGAATTGAATTAAGGAATCACTGGAGTAACGTTCATTTCGTGAGTAAAAATGTAAACACATCTTTTAAACGCATTTAGTGGGTTTGTTGTTTCTCTATGGTCTAAGCTCTACCTAGCCGGAAAAATCCTTCTAAAACTTATTAAGTAATTCGTTTTGAAATTAAAGAAGATGAATTGGCATTGATTGGTGCAATTTTCATGAATAAAAAAAATATGGTTGATGGTTTAGGATTCCAGAGGATCTCTCAAACATTACCATAACATTTTTCGTAATTCTCCTTACGTTTCAATATGCATGTATCTGAGTCGACTATATATTGCATAATTCAGTGCATTCGACCTTTTATGTTACGAGAATATCTTTGAATTTGAGAAAGTTGAATAATCTAATGCTTTCCATAGATGAAAAATAAAAGTTAGATTTTCGTTGTTTTTAACACGTCATGTCATCCTTTTTTACTTGACTAGCAGTCACTAAAATGTAAATCAGCGAAGATTATCCATAAACACGTATTCTACTGTGGCGGCAGGGATGTCTACAATCTGTACATTTTTGCGATAAAATGAAAGTTAATGCTGTTTACATTCATCGATTTTGGATTACCTTGGGAATTTAGGGCCCTTTTCACAAAAAATCTTACGATGAAAATCACCCGTAATCGTAAGTTAGCAATTTTCCAATTGATCATACATTTTATACTTTATAAGAAAACTGACCAATTGTGATGGAATTTAATATAAATGAACAATATAAATCAGATTGTGACTTTATTTATTTTATTACATTTTGAATTTGTCAAATAAACAATGTCAAAGTTTCATACACTTTCGACTACGAGTGATTTTTATCGTAAGATTCTTTGTGAAAAGGGCCGTTGATTTACATCGGATAGTGAACTCGAGGTCCAGTGTTACCGGGGGTATCGATACCCTAAAGGCATTTCGATTCTTAGCGGCTTTAAGTGCTAATTTTGGTAAGAATGAATTTGAAGCTCATAGCAAGGATACGGTAGGTTTTACATGTGACAAAAACAGTTTTTAGTGGAGCATGAAATAACAATAACAATTACCGCAATAAGATAAATTCGGTTTTAAACTAAATGTTAAAAGAGTAAGGTAAACAGGGGCAGATAACCTAACTGAAAATTTCCAAAGCTATAAATAGATAGCTGGTGATATACTTCATCTTGTAAATATTAAACAACAACACTGTGTTAACTAATATCAAATTTCGTCTACACAGCGTACACTTTCATGTGAAAATTGAATTAAGGAGTCACTGAAGTAACCTTATAAAGCATTATGTGGATATTTGTTTCTCTATTGTCAAAGCTCTGCCTAACCAGGAAAAATTCTTATTAAATTTAGAAAGTAATACATTTTGAAACGTAAGGAGATAAATCGGCTACGATGCTTAGATGCATAGAGTTAGTATTGCTACATGGTCATTATCATAATGAATAAGAAATATATTTGTTGAGGGTCAGGGTTTCCAGGTACCCCTGAGATAATCGGAGATTTCAAAAGTAAGGAAGTCGGGGAATGATCTCATGGATCTATCAAAATATTACCATAATATTTTTCGTTATTTTCCCTCCGTTTCAAAATGCATGTGTCTGAGTCGACTACATATTCCACAAGTCACTGATCTCGACCTTTTATGTTACGAGAATATTTTTGATATTTGAGAAAGTTGAATAATCTAATGCTTTCCATAAATGAAAAATGAAGCTAGAATTTTGTCGTTTTACTTTTTGGAAATGTGTTTATTAACACATGTCATCCTTTCGTACTTGACTAGCAGTGACTTAAATGAAAATTACTGAAAATGATCCATTAGGTTATAGGTCATTCGAATTTTCTGAAATCGTCGAGCGAGATTAATGTTGCTGCTATATTGTTGTTTAACGTTCCACTCAAGAATAATTCACTCATATGGAGACGTCACCGTGTGTCGGTGAAGATCCACAAATTTTGCCTATGCTCCGCACTACTGGTCGCAGAGCTGGGAGGGTTCTTTAAAGTGTCAACACTTATTGTGACCCGGGACTTCGACATTTACTGTCTCATTCGAAAGACAGGGACGGCCAACTGCGGAGTCGCGCTGCGCGGATTCTTCGATTCAGATACATGTATTTAAGCAAAATTTTTGTTAAGAGTTGTATCACGTTATCTTACATGAAATCTAATCAGCTGTCAATAGTCATATTTCTCTAAACAACAAACATTTTGTATGTCAAACTGGGGAGTCCACATTATGAGCATGCTCACAAATGTTATTGAACGCTTGAACCTGTCTCTGTAGGCGGGTAATATTTTGCGGAATCACAACGATTCTCGATGTTTTCTTAAATGAACTACACTATGACATATCTAAGGTGCTGAGGAAAATGCACAAAGCTTAGGTAAAAACTGATCTTTAAAGTCTAACTATATTAAGGATCAAAGAGCTAGATTTTTGCTGTTTTACTTTTTGGAAACGTTTTTTATCAACACATGCCATCCTTTCTTACTTCACTAGCATTGACTTGAAAATATCTGAAGATGATCCATAAACCCGTATTTTGCTGTAACCGCAGGCAGGTCTACCATCTTTATATTTGTTACGAGAAAACCGAGGTTAACGCTGTTTTTCTTCATCGATTTGGATTATCTGGAAAATCTGATTTACATCGGATAGTAAATTCGAGGTCAAGTGTTAACGTGGGCATCGATACCCTCAAGACATTTCGATGCTTAACGGTTTTAAGTGCTAATTTTGGCAAGAATGAATTTGAAGCTCATAGCCAGGATTCGGGAAATTTTACATGTGATAAAAACATTTTTATCGGATCATAAAATTATAATTACAATTACAGTATAAGCATCTATACATATTTTTGAAATCAATTTTTAACTTAATGTAATCAGGGTATGGTAAACAGGGGCACATAACCTACCTGGAAATTTCCTAAGCTATAAATAGAAAGCCGGCGTTATACTTTTTCGTTTAATCACTAATCAATATATACAACAATATCGCAGCTGATGTTAATGTTGTCTGCACAGCGTACATTTTCATGTCAGAATTGAATTAAGGAATCAATGGAGTAACCTCGACTTCGTGAGTACAAATATAAAATACATCTTATGTACGCATTTAATGGATAAGTGTTTCGCTATGTGCAAAGCTGTATCTAACCGGAACAATCCTTTTAAAACATAGAAAGAAATTCGTTTTGAAACTTAAGAAGGGATAAGTACATGCTTAGATGTGTAGAGTAATTAGATTGTCTACAGGATCATTATCATAATGAATAAGAAACATACGGCTGAATGTTGAGGATTTCAGGTACGTTTGAGATAACCAAAAATTTCAAAACTAAGGCAGTCGGGGAATGATATGATATAAGGGATCTCTCATCATATAACCGTATTTTTTTCTCTATTTTCCGTCCGTTTCAATATGCACGAAACTGAGTCGATTATGTATTCCATAAGTCAGTGCATTCGACCCTGTGTGTTAGGTGAATAATTTTGAAAATATGAGAAAGTTGAATAATCTAATGCTATCCACAAATGAAAAATGAAGGTACTATTTCGTCATTTTACTTATTTGAACTGTGTTGCATCAACCTATGCCACATTCCACTTGACTAGCAATTACCTAAATGAAAATAAGTGAAAATGATCCATAAACCCACATTCTATTGTGGCCGCAGGAATGTCTACCATATTTATATTTATTGCAAAAATTTCGAGGTTACATCGCTTTTGGATTATCTTTGAAATCTGATTAACAGCAGACAGTAAAATCGAGGTCCAGTGTTACCGTGCGGGACGGTGCACCAAAGACAATTCATTCCTTAACGATTTTAAGTGCTAATTTTGGTAAGAATGAATTTGAAGCTCATCGCAAGGAATCGGGAAGTTTTATATGTGATGAAAACAGTTCTTAGTGGAGCATGAGAAAACAATAACAATTACAGCAATAAGATCTATACGTATTTTTAAATTCGATTTTAAATTAAATGTTAAAAGAGTAAGGTAACCAGGGGCACATAACCCGACTGAAAATTTCCAAAGCTATAAATAGATAGCTGATGATAGACGTAATCATGTAAACATAATATAACAACACTGTATTGAGTAATATTAAATTTCGTCTACACAGTGTACTCTTTCACGTCAGAATTGAATTAAGGAGTCACTGGAGTAGCCTTACAGACGCATTTTGTGGGTATTTGTTTCTCTATGGTCAAAGTTCTGCCTAACCAGGAAAAATCCTTATTAAATTTAGAAAGAAATTCATTTTGGAACATAAGGAGATAAATCGGCTACGATGCTTAGATGCATAGAGTTAGTATTGCTACAGGGTCATTATCATAATGAATAAGAAATATATGGTTGAGGGTCAAGGATTCCAGGTGCTTCTGAGATGATAAAAGATTTCAAAAATAAGGAAGTCGGGGAATAATCCCAGGGATCTATCAAACTATTACCATAATATTTTTCGTTATCCCCCCCCCCCCGTTTCAAAATGCATGTGTCTGAGTCGACTACATATTGCACAAGTCACTGATCTCACCTTGTAAGGTTAATATTTTTGAAATTTGAGAAAGGTGAATAATCTAATGTGTTCCATAAATGAAAAATGAAGCTAGATTTTTGTTGTTTTCCTTTTTGGAAATGTGTTTATTAACACATGTCATCCTTTCTTACATGACTAGTAGTGAATTAAATGAAAATTACTGCAGATGATCATTTAGGTTATAGGTCATTCGGATTTTCTGAAATCGTCGAGCGAGAAATGTTGTTGTTATATTGCTGTTTATTACGTCCCATTCAAGACTATTTCACTCATATGGAGACTTCAACTTGTGCCGATGAAGAGCTACACATTTTGCCTATGCTCGGCACTACTGGCCGCAGAGCTAGGAGGGTTATTTAAAGTGTCAACACCTACTGTGACCCGGGACTTCGACATTTACTGTCTCATTCGAAAGACAGGGACGGCCAACTGCGGAGTCGCGCTGCGCGGATTCGAACTCCAGACCCTTCGATTCAGATAAATAAGCAAAATCTATGTTGAGAGTCGGGTCACGTTATCTTACATGAAATCTTATCAGCTGCTAATAGTCATATTTCTCGAAACAACAAACATTTTTTTTATGTCGAACTTGGGAGTCCACGTGAATAACCCCACTTTATGAGCATGTGCACAAACGTTGTTGAACGCTCGAACCTGTCTTTGTAGTCGGGTAATATTTTGCGGAAACACAACGATTCTCGATGTTTTCTTAAATGAACTTTACTATGACCTATCTAAGGTGCTTTGGAAAATGCACATGGTTTAGGTAAAAAATGATCTTTAACGTCTTACTATATAAAAGATCAAACTCGACCAAGAAAATAATGGACAAAGATCAATTTTCGGTACGAATATAGTCTCAGAAACATTTAGTTATGTTTATGAAGTTGGAGAGGGTTTGTATTTTATGACCCATCTGAAAAAAAGGATTTCATTAGTTCTTTCGGCGATAGGGTGACATTTTCAACATGAAGAACATAAGGGACTTTGAATCAATACTTTGAGCCATGTTGATTCTAAATATCTTTTGTCAAATTCAAGTGAAAACAGTTTATACTGTTCATATATCGGAACCATCGTTCCGGTTTCAATAACTTAACAAGAATTTGATCAGTTTGTGCCTTGTCATAGGAATGCTATCAACTAAGAATATTTTGTAATGGCTCACAAGTAATTGTTGAAAAGAGAATAATATGTCTTAGCAATTCTTTAAAATATCACCTGTTTTCCATGAAATATGTTCAGTTATTTTATTTTATTTATTTTTTTTTTTGCAGATGGCTTTCCGGGTTGTTCTTATCCTTTTACCAGTATCATTTGTATCAACTGCACCATTCCAACCAGTTTCAAGTTCCTGTATTTACTGGGACCTCTTGAACTTATACCCAAACGGTGACACTGAAAAACTACACTGCATTGTTGACGAGAAAAACCAACTTGGAATCGTAAATGTGGAATGGAAATGGGTTGAACAAGGTATTATAAACTTCTTTCTTTAAAAACGATAATACATTATATGTCTGAGTAAAAAAAAAACAGTGATGGATATAAATGCTCTGCTTATTTTTATTTAATATAACACTCGTCAATCTTTGAAGCAGTGACCACTTTCTGGTGGTAGAAAATTAAAATTAATGTCCCAGATAAGACTACCAAACATGTCTAATCTAAAGATTAGTTTGAAAGCATTTTCAAATAATCAACTAAGCATTAGCGAGGCTTAACTTCTCTGGCTAGACTTACGAAACTAAATGCCGAAAAGCAGCTCGGCTCTTTGATAATTTTGTAAAAGCAAGTCTTATGTTTCATCGGCAGTCATCTAGTCCTCACTTGATTATATTTAGTCAGAGAATTACATATTATATACCCCTAAACCTTGAATTAATACTGTATATAGAATGTACAATTTAACATTTGTTTTAGGTTCCTGTCCATACTATGATCGCTATAGCAAACAGATCCATGTAAGACCTTGTGACGCCAAGTTAGGTTCGTGTCCAGATAAAGACATATTTTCGTATCAAGCTGTCAAATGTAAGTAAATGTATTTCTGAAATGATTTAAATTTCATTGCAAATTATGATTCTTTATAGAATTAAAAAAAATAACTTTCTAGCTTCAAGTGAGTGAAGATCTACTTTTACATACTCTGCGTAAATGAGGAAATTAATTCGTATTTTTGTCATTTTGGTACTTTGCAATGTACATTAAAGATTACCCGAGGGTTAAAGCTGATAGCACCTATCATTTAGTCATCATTTAGTATTGAAACAATATGCATATCGGAAATCAGCTGATTAAGATTTATCTGATTTATATTATACTGCCTTTAGGTCGTAAAGTCGTGCCGTTTAGCGTGATTCACAACAATTGTTTAATGTTTACGTACGTTTTTTGTTTGTTTTTTTGCTACGGATTACTCGTTTATCTGATCAAGATGTAAGGCTCTTGGCGGTTCTGGCAAGCCGAAAGGGGATACATAGTACTTCTGGCAATTGATTCCACCTTATACATGCAGGGGTCCGTATTTGCCCACCTCTTTTTTTTCTTCATAGGAATTGTTAGATCATTGTTCGTTATCTTGACCTTTCTATTAATTGATTTTTTTGTATATTTTTTCGCAGATTCAGCATGTATAAAAACAGATATTCGGTAAGCGAAAAATCTAACAATCCTTGACAAAGATATAAGAATTATTTAAGCATTAAATTCAAAACAGCAACTGTACAAAAAACTTCACTTATACAGCTCTACCCGAAAAACGAATCAGTTATATTTATTACCATAAACAGCAAAACTGCAAAGAAATTATTCAGAAGTCTTAAAAAAGTTATTGTGAATTCCGGCCAAAATTTGAATACATGATATACGAAGAACATTTTTTTTCAGTAATAAAACCAGTTCGAATGTCGATAACTCCGATGAACAAGTAAGAACTACATCAACACTGCAGCTGATTGAAGCGTTCAGTAGACATTGTGGCACTTTGACGGCGTAAGGATTTCTTTTAACTGTTATTGAGCAATAATGGGTTCCTTTAAATATTCATTAGTATCAAGGAAAACATATGATAATGGTTTAAGTGAATAGATTTAATTCTTTTATTAAACTTGCAGAATAAAATCACTGATATCAATTGATTAAAAAATAATCAATGGACATGCTCTGTAAATCGCGCTGTTGCTTGGTTCACAACCTACATTAATCTAATGAGTAAATTTAAAATTAAGTATATATGATGCCATTCAATACAACGATAATGTCTCGAAATATCTTAAAATCACATTTTGACTACTGTAGCTTATTTCATCAAATTCGAGATAACATAAGATATAAGCTCTAACTAAAAACCAAGTACCAGAGAAATTACTTTTCAATAGCAATGAAAACTATTACAACTAAAAACTAATTACAAGAATTAATCATCATATGGAGTTAATGATCAAAATGGTTCCGATACCAGATCGTTTCAGCTTCAAGCAGTACAGAATAATCAATAACGCTTTGTATTGAATAGCACTATTTGGCATTGAGTAGGAACTGAGTCCACAGGCATTAGTTTCATACGTAACCCACAATCAACTACATATGATTAATTTTCTATTAAAGTATGACCAAAATGGAAATAGGGACGCCGCCGTGGCCGAGTGGATGTCGTGTTCGACTTCGAATCGGAGGGTTCGGGGTTCGAATTTGCACAGCGCCACTCCGCGGTTGGCCGTACCTGTCTTTCGGATGAGACAGTAAAAACCGAGGTCCCATGTCACAGTAGGTGTTGGCACGTTTAAGAACCCTCCCTGCTTAACGGCCAGCAGTGCCGAGCGTAGGCAAAATGTGTCGCCCTTCATCTGCACAGGTGGCGTCTCCATATGAGTGAAATATTATTGAGTTGATACAACAACAAAAACAACAACACATGCAATATTGAGCAATATTTCTAGTTTAATGTGCCTGACTTTGTTTTCTGTATAGCTGATGTTATTAATTCAAATGCAAAAGCAAATGTCTAAACTCTATGCACGTACTTTTGATAAAAATGTGCAGAACTGTCGTCTAGTCGTTCAATCAGACTCCAAGCCTTGTTGCTGAAAGAGCATGGATAGACTTTTTTTTAAAATATTGATGAATAAATTGTCTGTCTTTAGATTCATGTACATTTTCAACAACTTTCTTCTTCATCTTTAAACAGAATAAGTGTCGCTGTATCAATTTTAATCCTGATTGTGCTGGTAGCAGTCCAGATTAAAGAAATCCTCAAGCAGAGGAGAAAGAAAAGAAAAGGTATTTTTGAATACTATGTTCGCTAATAAAATTGTCTTTGAAACTTTTCATTAGAGTGTAACTCTCTAAATTGGAGGTTGTATAATTAGGTTACGCGTTTAAAGTATCAGAATACCTAAGTCTCCAAAACAAACATTCTTGAAATATGACAACAAAAAGATACATTCCAATTTTTATTATTTATTTAGTACATGGATGATATACTGGAGGTGGTACTTATTATTTATGCAATATACTTATTCATTTCATGGTTTTTGACAACAGATTCAATTTAACAATCGATTGTTTCATCGAAGTTTGGACAATCGATAATGTCTTTTTAATGACACGGGAAAGAATATAGGCTGAGAATATCCAACATTTCTTTGCAGGGGGTACTGCGACAGATAAAGTCAACCGGACGCTAATGAATGGCATTGTTTAACGGCAGACAGAGGTCATTGTCACGTATAAATGATCATCTTAATAGAACAATACACGAGTTCACTTGAACTTATCACTACAACGACCTTAGTGACCAGTATAACTGATGTTTGTGGTTGAACATTTTTGCACCACTGCAACACTTTTTATTGAATTGAGTAAGAAAATGGATAATCTAATGTCCGACACCCTTTTATGGTTTAATATATTTTGACTATCATTATCTATATCAAAACTGCTTTGAAGCATTCTGTAAATTCAGGAAACATCAGCAAATTAACAATTACTGAAACATTTAAACCAAAGAAACATTTATCGTAATGTGAATTGCTTAGGAGATATTTCAATTGGAGATCTGTAAGTTTTGAAGAATGAACTACTTCTGAACATTTCTGATTTGTATACATGCAACATTAGTGTGTTTACGAATGTATGTATGTATGTATGTATGTATGTATGAGGGACATGACAAACTATATCGGGGCATAAAATAACATCCATAATTTCTTTGTATTTTTCGCAAAAATATTGCAATTCTCAAGAGTTTTTGTTCCAACGTTCTTCGATGATACATGATCTCAAAATATGGCGCATTTTGACTTGGGTAAACTAATTCAGGCCTCCAAACTTACACATACACGCTGACATAATGTCCGATCATGAGTTTACATTCAATAGAAAAATTTGAATGTTGTAAGAAATTCAATTTGAATCGTCTTTTTACCCTGTCCCTCGGCAATCTTTTATCTTCAGTTGTAATCCTTATATATAT
>JACSZP010020905.1:0-14239 GCA_016161895.1 Pinna nobilis
ACATTCTTTGTCTCTAGTGTGTTCGCTGTCATGGACGTGAACCGTTGGTTAGTCTTTCCTTTTTTCAAGGTGAAGTTTAACCCAGAAACCTCCCTGAAATAAGCCAACAAATATACATTGTACATAATTTTTGCCTTCATGCTCAACTTGAAAAAAAAAGACTTTTTCCTATATAGATCACCTGAATTAAGAGACCACCTGCTATATGTGACCCTCTTTGCTTTTCCCTTGGACGGTCTCTTAAAACAGGGTAGACTGTAATTTTAGCCCAGTATGATGGTGGGCTTACCAAATCACCGTCTCTCAGTGGTAGAGCATCCGTCCCAAGACAATCCCCATTATTACTATTTCTCAGAAATTACTGAAGGGATTTTTCTCATACTTTACGAAATATTCCACATTGGGTCCAGTTTTACATCCTGCATTTTCGGACTGATTTAGAAGATAATTGGGGCCCCAAAGGGGAAATTCTAACATCATACAAAATTAGGTCCATAAATACTCGCTGAAAGTAAAAATTGAGTTCTGAAAATTCCTCTCTGATTTATATTAAAAGTATACAACCTGTTACAGTATTGCACATTGCTTTTATGGGATATTTTGCATAAAACACATGTTTTTTTATTTTTTTAAATAAACACCAGGCTCATTAACATATTGTGTTGTGTTTGCATTTCACATGTGTTTAATCTATAATCTATTTAAACACATTATGCTTTAAGTGTGTCGTAACATCAGATGCCAAAACCTCAAAATTTGGTCGACAGAATCTCAACAGTATATTTAAGAGACCTTGACCTTGAAGTATGACTTACTTCCTGTTGTATGGGAGCATTCTTTTGCCACATGCATCCTGCTTACATACATGTACTTGCATGGTCTTGTGCCCTCGGTTAACACATGTAATTTACATTGCACGCTGTCGAGTTCCACATCCAGAATTTATTACCTCCCTTATGTCATATTTGCATGGAGTGTTATGTCCATTTATTCATATATGCAAACCTCACGTATACAAAAATGTGTATCGTGTCTTCATGTATGATGCGTATTATGAGTGTTGTATCTCCTCATATGTTGAGTGTTATGTGTATGATATATACATTAATAAACCCATGTCTGGTGTCTCCGTTTATGTTACTTGTTCATGTCTCATATCTCCGTTTATGTTACTTGTCCATGTCTCATATCTCCATGTATGTTACTTGTCCATGTCTCATATCTCCATGTATGTTACTTGTCCATGTCTCATATCTCCGTTTATGTTACTTGTCCATGTCTCATATCTCCATGTATGTTACTTGTCCATGTCTCATATCTCCATGTATGTTACTTGTCCATGTCTCATATCTCCGTTTATGTTACTTGTTCATGTCTCATATCTCCATGTATGTTACTTGTCAATGTCTCATATCTCCATATATGTTGTGTGTTATGTGTATGGTCAATCCTACCCCCTGTATACTTAAGTACATGTAATATATCTCCATGTATGTTGGATAATTAATGTATGTTTATTGTTTATCCTACCCCCTGTGTCCCTACCTCAAGTATCTCCATGTATGTTGCTTGCTATGTGTATTGTATACATTAACCCTAAATGTAAATACATATGTATCGTATCTCCATGTTTGTTACGTGCTATGTGTATGATATATGGTGACCTTCGCACTGTATACCTATGTACTGTATCTCCATGTTTGTTGCATGCTTTGTGTATGGTATACATTAACCCTACATGTGTATGTATATGCCTGTGTGTATCGTACTTCAAGGTATGTTGTGTTTCATGTGTGTAGCTTATCCTATATCCCCTGGATACCTATGTTTTGTTATGTATCTCTACATGTATGTATGTTGCGTGCTATGTGTATAGTATACATTAACATATGTATAGTTTATTCTACCCCATGTGTTCACACGTGTTATATCTCCATGTATGTTGCGTATCATGTGAATGGCACACTCTAAACCTGTCAACAATGGCATGTTATGTGTAAATTCTATGCAAATGCATGTAAACTGATGTACCTGTATGTATATCACATCTCCATATATGTTGCATATTACATTGACAATTAGTGCTAAGCCCTATGTGCACATACATATATTGTATCTCGATGTGTGTTGTACATCATATTCTATGATTTATATGCATACACTTTGTTTATTTCATGACCATATTTGGCACCATCTTCCATATTTGGTACATGGAACATACACCCATGATCACTTGCATATACCCATACACACCCATTCTATACATGTGTTTATTTCATTTCCAAATTTGGCCACCTCCTTATTGCCTGGTGGCAAACACCACTTTTTACTCATGACATTCCAGCCATGTAAAAATGTTGTGATTGTGCCACTGTGTTAACCTGTATTGCAGCCATAATAAAATATTCTATATACTTTACATATTTGTGTGTTTGTGTTATTTTCCTCATTTTGTTGCATCAACAGTAACATATATGCTCTGAACAATGTTAATATGTATGATTTAGCCAGTGTACCTACAGTGCTACTAATTTTTATCTTTTTCTCTCATTTGTGAACATATTTTATGAGAAACTCCAATCATACATGCTTTAATGAAAGAAAATATCATTGTTTATGTACATGTTGATAAGGATTAAACATACTTAATTTACTCACTTGTTTCTTCTGAAAATGCACCTATATACAGTAATATGTACATTTCACACTTTCTCTTTGCATATAAATACATGTCTCTTATTCTCATTTCGTCACCATTCTTCAAATAGAATTATCTCCCCCTCTCTGTCAGTGATGTCAACATTAGTAGTAGAAGTTTATCATATTGCTGGTCTTTGAAATGGAAAATCTGTATGTTAGCTGTCATTTTGTCATACACATAGAATTTTGATATGTTACTTGTACTAATATAAACATTTTCATTTATTTTTAATGTCAAAATTTTGTATATCTTAATGTTTCACACCTGTTTGCCTAAACTACCTGGATTAGAAAGGTAAACAAGATCTTGTTTTCACCTGTATATGTAGCTTGTGGGTTGCTTTTCTTCCAGGTGCACCAAGCGTTTCTATTCCATCTTCCACATATTCTGTCGATTATGGCAGTTTTGTGGTACTCGTCTGCACTGTTGACGCTAACCCTGCCGCAACTGACGTCAGGTGGCAGAGAACTTCCAATAACGTAGTTAGCAATGTCGACCTGACCAGAACTGATAAATATAGCGGAGGAACAACATCCGTCCCAAATCTGACCATCTTTAATGCGGATTTGAATGATATAGGGACCTACCGATGCACCGCCACTAATATTGCCGGGAGCACCACCAGTCAGCCCACTTTGCTATCTGTTGTCACAAGTAAGTGGTGCTCAGTGCAGTGGAACCTTGCCTTTGATTAGTGAGGTGGTCTCCTAAGGATAATGGGACCTCAATATCAAAACCACCCAAATGACTGTTTAAAATTGGTCCGATTACTTAGGTGGTCTCTTAGCATGAAGAATAAAATTTTAGTTTTCAAATAAAAAAAGTATAGTGCAAACAACAGTAGATTTTAAAAGGAAATTATTTGTCCATCAAGAGTCTCTTCACACTTTGTGAAACTTCGACCTGTTAATAGAACAGAGAATGGTGTATTGTGGAAGACTTTCTTCCTTCCGTTCATCAGGTGGAGAATTTGAGTCGCGGTGCTGAGTCCCAGCTGATATTTTCTGTTGCTTTTCTTTGTATAGGACTAAATAAAGCATTACTTGTTGGTTGTATAATTGTTGTACAGCCCTCTAAAGAATCTTTCACTTATTTCACTGTGTGTCAGTGAAGGGCAACAAGTTTGGCCTATGCTCAGCACTTATGGCCATTGAGCAGGGAGAGTTCTTTAACATGCTGACACCTACTGTGACAAAGGACCTTGGATTTTTCTGTCTCATCTGAAGAACAGGGAAAGTTAACAAAATAAATGTTCTTTTTCTTTGTTTTCTTCTTAAACATGTTAATGTGCGATTTTACTGGAGTGTTTTTTCTTTTCTTTTTTGCAGCTCCCCCCACTGTCAGCATCCCTAACCAGACTTATTCTGTTCAGTACGCCAGCAGCATAACAATACCATGTGACATAACCAACGCCAATCCAGCAGTCACTTCAGTCACTTGGACACGGACGACTAATAATGTCTTAACTACCCTTACCGGTTCTGGGTATAGCGGTGGAAACACCAGTATTCCGGCCTTGACCATCTTAAGTGCGGATCTACAAGATAGCGGATTCTACCGATGCTCCGCAACAAATCTGGGTGGGACCAGATATAGCGATCAAAGATATCTAACTGTTGTAGCTTGTGAGTAGATCGGAATGAGATTTGGTCATTTATGTGCATTTATGAGCGTCCAGAGCTCATAGTAGCACATGAGTATTCCCCTATCCTATTCATCATCAGTTTGAAAATATGATTTTCCTTTTTTATTTGATAACATTTTTACTCTTGATAACATTTTTATTTTATTGCAGGGTAAAGAAATGTTTGCAATCATGTTTTTTTTCAAATATTTTGATCGACTGATTTATCTTCAGGCGTTCAATTTGAACGATTTACTGCATGAACTTTGATGTATCATGTTCCGATTGTGTGATGTACTATACCAGAAGTCAAGATGCAAAGTGCTTGACTTGTGTACCACTCCGAAAAACAAATTTACCACAAACCTGCTGTGTTCTTGTTTATATCAATCTCCGATATTAACAACTTATCCCCCCACATGTATTCGTTACCATAGTAACAAATCGTAGCCCCAGGTCAACATTTGATTTCACTGCATGTAATTTGTGTCCAGTGTTGTGATGCAAAGTTTTCATTAAGTATCGCCATATTTCTTTTTTTTTCCTTTTACGCATCCCAGCAATTTACTGTAATGTTTGCAACCTTTTATTATACTGCCATATTTTTTATATCACTGCATTTTTCATGCGATCCCGTTTTTCCCCCTCCCAGTGTTTTCCCTTCATTTTATTTGAACAGGCTTGAAAATGAATTGAACGGGCCAAGAACAGGGGTCTTGGGGATTTCTCCTCTATAAAAGATGTTCAAATCTTAGATTTGAACTGACCAGAAAATAGCTTGAAACGGTCGATTTGGCCGGCAGCCGGTTCTTAGGGAAAACACTGCCCTCCTCTACGATTTTAAGAAAATGCATCAGTTCTCCTCCTCCATTCAGTGAATTATATTGTACATGTATCAGTGGTTGTTCCTCATTTTGTTTGTTTTATTTCTTTATATATATTTATACCGTTCATATAACATACTCGTCTCTTTGTTGACATTGCCTATACATACAACAAAACAAAAAGTAGCTCAGAATTCCCGTCTGCACATTTAGAGCTTTTGCAACTCACTTTCACAACTAATGCTTTTGATTGCGATAGTAACACAGTTTGTAGATAATTTGCACTGAAAGTCTTTCTTTACAAATATATTGAAAAAATTTGAGTTCTTATGTATCATTTCTTTTTTATATTATTAGAATCTAATTTTTCATATTATTCACAACTTGTATTGTAGCAGTATGAACAAGGATATGTTTGAATCGGAATAGGAAGATTTACTTTTATTTTTATGATTTCTATTATTACTACAATTCCATTGATATTTTTTTTTATCATCTGAATATGTGTATTTATATACCACACAAACTCGTTTAATTACGAAACTATTTCTGATATAGATGTTAAAGTAGGTATTTCAAAATTAGTCGTAAATTCGAAATTCAAAGTAGTTATAGTAAAATTCTGACTTCAATTCACTAAAATACAATGTTTTCACTTTCTCTTCTATAGACCCACCATCAGTGGTTATAACTGGAAATGTATACACACAAGTGGCAGGTGAAAATCTTACCATACCCTGTACAGTGAGTGGACAGCCCACTGCTACAACAAGGACATGGACATTTACCCCAGCAGGTGGCTCTGCAACCACCATCAACTCGGGGTCAAGGTTCTTGATCGCTGCACTGCCGAATCCGTCCCTGACAATTATTGAGTTGCGTCCTAGTGAAGCAGGATTATACAAGTGCCGGGCAATTAACTCTGTTGGCCAAGGCGAAGACAACACCACTGTTGTCGTTAGTGGTGGTAAGTTGTTTTATTGTTGTTTATGGGCCCATTCGGGATTGTTTCCTTACACTAAGACATCCTGATAAGGCTTCAGAATTTTGACCGGTAGTTCTCAGTTAAATCGAATGATTTATGGCTATATACCTGTAGTTTTGGTTAGTCTGTCTGAGTGTCCTTTCGTCTGTATACTATGACCATAACTTCTGAATTCTTAGAGAGAGCGCTTGCCTATTCAAAATGTTTATAAATTACCTTCAACTCTACCTATACAGGGCTCACCCTGGACTCAGAAAATTGTTAGCCAAAAATTATTAGCCAATCAGAGATATTTTTAGCCATTGTATACTTTTATTAGCTAATGTCAATGTATATCTACTAGTATGCGAAAAATTTGTTATTATTTACGTAGACTGACATCTATTTACCACTTTGGGCATTATTGCCCACACAATCGTTCAATAGATACCCTTTCTACACAGCGACTAAAAACTGTTAGTCAGAAAATTAGCCAATTACAATTATTTTTAGCCAATTTCCTTAAAAATTATTCAATGGCTAAATTGGTTACCTACAGGGTGAGCCCTGCCTGTATCACCATAATATCAATTGGGGGTCACTTTGTCCAAAGTGACACCTAAGATTATTAACGAACATTGTTTTCAATCAAATCCAGATAAAGTGTCCTAATTGAAAATCCAAATGATGCCAACACTTTCACTGAAAATAAATTGTATCTATCTAGGTGTCCCAGTGGTTAACATCCCTCAAACTGGGTACACAGTGCTGACCGGAGAAAACACTGTGTTGCCCTGTTCCACTGCAGCAAATCCTGCTGTCACCTCATCCTACTGGACACATACAACAACTAGCGGTCAGTCTAGCAATATAACCGGCACCAACGCCAAGTATAACTTTGTCTCCACCGCCACCAACTCAGATCTTACGATAAAGAATGCTAGTGCAGCAGATGCTGGAAGCTACGTCTGCGTCGCCAGTAATTTTATTGGATCCCAGCAGGATTCCACGAATCTAGCAGTAACAGGAAGTAAGTGATTTTTGTTATTTATTATGCGCGGTCTTATTATGAGACAGTTAGTCATCAAAGGTACACAACTCTGTCGATTAAACTCTGTACTACTGTACATAGAAAGATGTTCAATGATTCTGTATGGGTTATGGCCCTTTGTGGAATGATTATGAATAAGCCTTTTTTAATGTTTTATCCCTACATAGACCACACTGTCCGTCTGTCCATTCTTTTTAATCCAGCTTGACCCAACATTTAAATATGCTTAAAGATTTATATCTCAAGCTCAGAGTTTATCTTGGAACCTCTACTGGTAAAATACAAACATCGGTACGTTGAGTTCAGGTTGATGTTCTTTGAGGTAGTTGATCCATCTCCAATTCATCTAGCCTACTTAAAGTTTGTGTCATTTTACATTATTTTGGTCGCAAATCCTGAAACTATGAATTTAATACCTTGAATGTGCAGACATATGGTAAACGTTTTCCACAGCAGCAGAGGGCAGCACAAGTTCTGATTGGCTAAATCTTCTTTCGAGATACATTTCACGCATCCGCGGCATCTGAGTACCTGTCTTATCTAGAGCTTACTTCTATCTTCTTGACAAAGAAATCACTGCTCCTGAGGGTGTATTTTAGACTTCCTTATTTAGAAGCTTGAAATGACCTTTTATGGCCAAATATTGAGGTGCCACTTGACTTTAGCGTTAGAATGTACAGTTAAGATTTTCTCCGCTCTGTAGCTTTACCATATCTCTTGAATATCCTCTTTCTCCCGTTTGCTATATAATAGCTAGCTAGTGTAGGAACAAGAAATACAAGTGATGCTATTACTGTAGTCATATTTCTTAAATTTTACATCAAATTTAACTTTCTTTGTCTGTTTTTCATAGATCTAGACTATAGAACTGTAGATGTTTGTTTTTCAAATCATAGTGATAGCTAAAGTAATCTTAGCTATAGTTTACTTGTGTGAAAAATTGCTTTAAAAACTAATACTTTAGCATTTTCCCTAGAATATCACTTTTCAGCGATTTGTGTTTAAGAACATTCATGAATTATCCGTTTTAGGGTCATACCATGAAATATTCCATCATTATCATCATTTTTATTTTACCATGTTGTAATTTTCAATGATTTTCCACTTTTTGATAATGTACGCCGGTAAGAACTCAAGCTTCATGTACAGTATCTCAGACTTTGTGATAGATTTAGGGTCTGATTTTGAAAAAATGAATAAAAAGTTTACAACTTTGAAAAAAATTAATATACTAATTCACATTTGAAGAGATATTACCAAATATGGCATTGCAAAACTGCTCTAGTCTAATCAAACATTTAAATTTTTGGAGAGTAAATTGAAAATATGATTCCCCTCTTGTACAATAAAGCGGAAAATTCATGGAGATGACAAACTTTGGTGTGACCTTGATTGATCTACTTCACTGAGATGCTTGTAATATTTATGTAAACAGGTGCCCCAGCTATAGCCATACCAAATAATGTCTATGATGTAGTAGTTGGTAGTGATATTACAATACCATGTGCGATGACCGCTAGCCCAGCACTGACCGCTTCAAACTGGCGTATAACACCAGCGAGTGGCACACCTGCACCATTCACTGTAAACACCAATTCATCCAAGTACACGTTGCTTAGTGATAGCAGTCACTACAATCTGACCGTCAGCTCTGCCACCTTCGCCGATGCAGGATCGTATCAATGTAATGGCGCTAACCTAGTGGGAACGTCCGACGATAGCGCCACATTGACTGTGTCAGGAAGTAAGTTCGCATGGGTGAAGGTGTTGTTGATTTGTGATTGGTTAAAACTGCTTATTATTATCTAGCCGATTCCTCTGTTCCATGGCTTTTCATTCTGTCACACTCCTCAATTGTAGAAAATATTTGAAATCTGCAGAGCTGATTTTGGCGATTCTACTTACTTGCTTCGTGCAGTTAAAGTTTTGTATCATTTGATTGATGATTTCAAGCTACTCTAGTATTGAAGAAGCAATTAAATTATCTACAGTTTGGAGACTAACTGTTCGCCTAAAATATTTGGCTCTATTATTATTTTGGCCATTTTCAAGCTAACATTTGAAAAGGAGAACATCAATTTGAATTGGCCATGGATCACTGGAACAACTTGTGATTGAGTTTTCGTGTGTCGTACTTGAAAAAAATTTCATTTTCAGGTGACTGAGAAATATGACCATGGTTATCGGTAGATACCTTTTTCACAAAGAGTTGTACCTAATAAAATCTCTCATAAGTCATAAGTGCTTCACTTACTTGACAAAATATATCTGTATAATTTCTTTCAGACTAGGCCACAAAATTATTTAAATTCAATAAAAGTAAAAAAAAAAAGTGGAAATATTTTCATGAAATGTGCGATAAGTGAGACATTAGAATATGGCTTACATTGAACTTACGATTATGATTAAATCGTAAGGTTATTTTGTGAACAAGGTATCTGATTTGATGGCTGTTGCATCACCATGGTTAACGTACATAGATACCTGAAACATTTTAATACCAAGCATTTTACAATCTTTACATAAATAAGAATATCAGAACTCAAATTTGAAATACACACACATACATGTACTTCTATTTGTTGCTGTATTTTGAATCCATCACTAAACATCTAAAACGAATCAACTGTTACTTTATTTTAGTGCAACACAATTACTTTTTGGGGTCTTGGGCTGTATTCCCTTTCGATGATTCAACCGGTCTAGATCTGCGCCGTAAATGTAACAATCTATTTTATTCTAAACTGGAACCTGGAACACGTCTGCTCATCAAAATTTCAAAAGATTAAAGTCAAAATTATATTTGTTTGAATTTTACGTTTTGTTATTCCTGCTGATGGGATATCTGTCCAAGAAAACTTATCCATGTATGTACTTTACTAGTACAGTATAATGAAATAAAATTAATCTGAACTTTTCTTGGCAGATTGCATGCTTAGCGACAACAGTGTTTTGTCATATTTCTGAGAAAACTATTTACCAATTTTTCTATGAAATTGACACTTGCCCATGTGTTTCATTTTACTGCATGCCAGCTGATTTTTGTGCGTGTTAACAAACATTTCTCAAAGCAAGTCTCAATTTAAACAGACATACAGCACAATTCTCAGTCTATGCAATGTTCTCACTATCATGCACATGCAATCTCACACCAGATTCTCGTACCAGATATCATATTTCAATTTGTAAAGAATGTCATACAGCTCACGAGCATGACAGATCTTGTTTAGTCTCACCCATCAGCCAGATCTCACATTCTCAATAGGGACACAAAAAGACTGATCTCAAATTTATTCTCACAAAAATTAAATCACACATTAAGCATGTATTCATTTGATCTTACGATGTATATTTTCATACACACATATACATATGATTGAACATTCTCATACACAGTTAAACAAAAGATCGCATTCTCAATGATGTCAAATTTTATGGTTCTCATAACTCATCCACATAAAATGTTATGCCATTCTCATACACATTAAAATCTCACTGCCATGTTTACCATGGCAACTGTGGACTCATGGCTCCTGTTTATTATAACTTGTATAATAAACATAGTTTTTCCATGGTAACAATTTTAATGACCTAGTATTGAGGACTAAATTTAGATATCGCCTCCAGTTTCCTGCATGGTGTTCGATTAATGATATCTGTCTCCTATTTATCCTTTTGAAGAATGTGGAATTCCTGTTTTAATGAATTTAATTATTGACTAACTTAGTCTCTCTCTCTCTCTCTCTCTCTTAGTGAATTTCATTCTTTTCTGAATTGCTAATCAGAAAAATATGAAATTTTTTATAATGTAGTCTAATATTAGTAGTTACCTAAGGTCAATACCAGATTCTCATTTAGTTATGAGACCACACCTACATCTTACTTAGTTAGAATTAACTTTAACTTTACAACACATATGCTGAAAGCCTTACTATTACTTTATCATTGACATCATAATTAAAAAATGCATAAATTTTTAAAAACTCATGGCATGTTTTCAGCCTACAGGGTAGTACATGCAGAGTATGGCTTTTCAGCAAATGCGTTCTGAGAATGTTTGACTTTGTATTTCATAAAACTTCTGATAGCAATAATACTTATAAATTTGTAAACTTCTTGAAATGTCCATATTGAGGACTTCTTTTTCAAAATGTAAATTCTCAAAAAAAAAAATCATGATATTTGAAAAAAATATTTATATTTACCATTTGTTTTATTTTTATTTTTTATATGGTATATGTTCAAAATTTGGTCTTCTAATTTTGTTTCAAAAAATGAGACTATTTGAACCTAGCTGTTAAGACCACCCAAATGACTGACTCAGATTGGACCGATAGTTGAGTTGATCTATCTGGTAATGTCATAAAGACTTACTGAATTTTGATGGTCCATTTTGTGAGGTAGTCTGTTGCCATGGTTACAGTATATTTCTTAGGATCATCTTTATTTTTCTATACTTGTAAGATTCAAGTGAAATTGTATGACAGAGATATGATGACAGTAATCCTTATTTATTCAAATATGCAAACATTCTCAAAAAAAAGTTTTATGGGGGGGAAAAAAACGAGCAACACTCTCAGAGAGAGCTGTATCCAATACATGTACATTTGATGTAACACTATTTTAAGAGCAAAGAAATTGTCATTCTATATTATAGAGTTAACAAAGTGCATGAATGACAATTTTTTTTATCAAGATACAAAATATCATCTTTGAAGTTCATAGAATTGTCTACAGATGATAGAAATCGACAATGAAATCAAGAAATGAAAAATATCTTTGGATTTAAAAATTGGATATTTAATGTGCATGTAACGAGGGTACATATAGTCTCTCTTATAGTGTTGCTTTTCTCTAGATGTTCATTTCCAAACCCTAGAATGTCTATCAAATGTGAATACCATCTTATCGTATTGTCTATTTTTTTAACTTAATTAATAGTTGGGGGGCCACAGATTATATACAATAAAGTTCAAAATTGGATCCACTATATCAAACCGTCCAGTGAAATGCAATTCAAATTCACGTAGCTTCTCACAGCTTGGTCAATTCAAGTTTTGGTGAATTCTTACTTTATGAGAAAATTCACCAGTCTCCAAAAGGACTTAAATCAATGCCAAAGTACATTAGTAGCCAAAATATAGCTTCCAAGACCCTACCCCATTCACCCCTAATTACACATTTGGAATTGTCCAAACCATTGATTTATGGAAGAGTCTTATATTTTCCAGGGGTACTTGTAATTGAGTCGATGCCAACACATTTAAAAATGAAAGATCATCAAGTGTGGCATAACTGGTATGAAAACATAGGGTTTTGAAACGAAAAATCACACACAAAAAAAGAAAAAAGAAAAGATAAAAACAGAGATTAAAAGATAGACATACAAATAAGATGGTATTCTATCTAAGTTTTAACATTTAAAATGTCTTAAAATTTCCATGGATACCAAATTTTGTTGATTTTGATCAGATCAGAAAGTCAGAAATAATTTGACTTAATGTTATGATAATATAAAATTGAAAAAAAGTTCTGAAGTCCGGAGGCATACACAGATTTTACTGTACGTGTTCATCACAGTATTAAAAAATAATCACCAATCTACAAAATTTGGTGTCCAGCAGGGTGAAATGATATGCCTAGGTCACAATATGATACACAATATGATACAAACGCGTATCACAATATCTTTCTATTTTATTTCTCCCAGTAGTTAAAACTTTCTGTCATTCATTATGTTCAATACTAAATGAAAGAACATTTTTAGCCACATTTTCATAATTTTCATAATGTGTTAGATGTCAGACTGTGCAGGATTGGCCAAAGCGTACACTGGCTTATCCAATCACAACTGACTTGAAAATCTGAAAAATGGCAATTTCATGCTATGATATCAGGCTGGTACCATTACGGATGATTGATCATTTAATAATTTTTGTATCGATATCTTACAGATTTTGAATCGATCGATATTTGGATTTCATAAAATTTATTGTTTGGAAAATCATTGTGATATGCTAACCATGGAGTGGGGCCATCCGAAGAAAATTAAATTGGTTTGCTATACGTAACGTGACATACTCACTCAAAAGTCTAGTTCACAAATGATTTTATTGACAATCCAGGAATTGGTATGTTTTTTGTTATCAGCATTCAGATATTTTCTCATTGCTTATCTTGTAGATGCATATATAGTTTACAATTTTCAAAAAAAAAACCAAATACTACCTACTATTTACAGTAAGAGTATTCAGAGTCCGGCCATAGCAAACCAACAATTCTTAAAAGTTGGCCTGGTGTATGGTTTCACCCCTAGTATTCAGTGCATCTTGTTATTGCCACTCATACGATTTGTACCTCATCTTTCCATTTCCTCTAACTTATTGACGGAACTTCTTAATTCAATTATAAGATTAAAACGATCATAAGAATCATATACCGTTATAGATGTACCCAATGTCACACAATCACAATCGTCATGGTCGGTACAAAAACAACAAAACATCACCTTAGATTGTACTGTATCAGCCGTGCCCGCCGCAACCTCTGTTCACTGGAACAAGACCGCTGGTGGTGTTACTACAACAATTGACACTGGAAGCACCGACAAATATTCTGGTGGTACCCTCGGTACACCACCACTGACAATACTTAATGCTCGGGACTCTGACGAAGGGAACTATGTTTGCATTGCAAATAATGCCGCAGGGCAAGGAACTAGTGGCTCGGCATACCTTAATGTTACGGGTGGTAAGTATATCGGTATTGTCGTCTGCATTTGCTGAGGTGTGCCGTCTACTGACACGTAACCATGGATACAGTTTTACCGTCGCTTCTTACTGTGGACAATCAAGTATCAAATGCTTATCGATATTCTTTTAAAAGTGCTTTCTCATGTCATGTGACAAATTGTGTCCTTCTGAAGAAAGGCACAAAGTGAATATCATTTCTGAAATCTAAATATAACTATCGTAAACTTAATCATATATCATTAAATTATGCAGATAGTTGGGGGAAAATTTCTGCCACTTCTCGTAAAAAATTAATTTCCAAATAATAATATTCCAGATAAACT
>JACSZP010020912.1:0-11350 GCA_016161895.1 Pinna nobilis
ATTAATTCAGAGAAAACCAACAATAATTATAATAGTAATTATAATAATAGTAATAACAATAACATTATTATTATCAGTATTACTATTACTGTTGTTATTGATAATGGTGTAATTATTTTACTATTTATATTGTTGATTTTGTTGCTTTACTTTTTTTTCAAGTTCATTACTTTCATAATTCGTTTTATCATTTAATTAATGTAAGTGTTTTTTTTTCGGAAAAAGGATAAGAATGAAGGAAAACGAAAATGGATTATCTCAAGGCTGATAAATAATCGTATTCACTATGTCACTGGAAACGTGTTGAAACTATTTTTTCAAAAATGAAAAAGAGACACTGGGGCCTAATCTTTTGTCAACAATACACAAATGCGTCACAGCAATCATATAATGTTCTATATCGATAAGTAAAAGTGAAGAAGTATGGTATGGTATTGCTATTCAACGTCCCACTCAAGAATATTTCACTCATATGGAGACGTCACCATGTGTCGGTGAAGGGCTACAAATTTTGTCTTTGCTCGGCACTGCTCGCCGTAGAGCAGGGAGGTTCTGTTACATGGGACCTACTGTGATACGGGACCTCGGTTTTTACTGTTTCATCCAAAAGAGAGGGACGGCCAACCGCGTAGTGACACAAACTGAAGAAGTAAAACTACCGAAGAGTATTCGATCGTCCAAGTCCTAAAAATATGGCAAGTCTACAATGATAAAGGGCTCAACGGGGAAAACGAATGCAAATCCTCAAACGGACGGGATCAGGTGTGCGGGAGGAGTCAGCATCCCCTGTTGACATGCCACACCCATCGCAAATGTACCAGGGAAACCCTTTAAGTTCGGTCAAATGTCGATTTCGGTTGAAAAAAACATATGCTCTTGATCTAACTAACAGACGGTAGTCACTGTAAATGCGTATTGTAAAGAATTAATGTTTAATTGTATATTGATAAATAATTAGAAAAGAATAAAAAAAGAAAGAAAATAACTTACTTTTTACATTCTATGACCGTTGTCATTGAAATTCTAATCCAGGTAACTTTTTTAAGCCTACGTGAATCAAGTTTTCACACAAGTTGAATTACTTGATTGATTTAGGTCCATAACAGAGAAAAGTGTGATGGTAATATATAGAATTTTTTTCCCGTTTTTCAGAAAGAACATAAAGATGCGCAACTTCATTTTGCTAATGTAAACGGTACCTCATAGAGTTCCGTCGGCTAATAACAATTACACAATAGAGATACCTCTTTAGCTCCGGAATAATTACGTCACTGGGAGACGACCTTATGCCACCTTATTGTTTAAAATAAAACACCCTCTACACAATTGATTAACAATGAATTTGCATATGCATATATTGGGCATTAAGGATGAATTATAATGTTATGTTGACAATGCATTTTTCATTTTTTTGTTGTTGCATATATTGTAATTTAGGAATATTTCGACTTTCGCGATGTTGCACACTGATTTTGAGACTCGGCTAAATCAGCTAGTGTCATTTTTCTCAGCGAATGTACATGTATTAAAAAAAGACGTTTTACATGAATGGCTTACGTAAGAATCACAGAACCGTATCTATAGATAGTGATATCTTTTAACCCAGCCTGTTGTCATTAGTGATATCTATGCGAGTTGTAAGTTACAAGTGTTATGGTTCGTCGGTGACACTGTTTTGTTTTGTTATAGATGTAGAACTATCAAGATTTCCACACTTCTCTGACACCGAGTAAAGTACTGGTGTGCGCCTAGGTTCCACCGACTATTGGTCGGAGTGTTGTGCATGTGTAAGATCGGGCGCGAGGACATTTGAACTTAACAACAGTGAACCTCCTCGTTGTATCTATCAGTTACCCTTATTGTTTGTTCCTAGGGTACAACTGGATGGTACACATGTTGTACATGTACACAATTGCTAGATGTCTTTGGCTCAGGTGAGCTTTTCTAATCAGTCCGTTGTCTATTTTCGTAAACTTTTCACATTTTATCTTTTTTTCCAGAACTACCTTGACAATTTCAACCAAACTTGGCATAAAATATACTTTAATGAAGGGAATAAATGTCTCCTCAAATGAGGGTTCAGACCCGACTACAACGGGAGATACATGTAATTTACAACTATAAAAAGTTGCGTGTTTGTTTTAAAAATCTCCCTAAAAACTACGGAGACAAAAATAATAAAACGACCATGTAAGTTGTCCAAATTTTAACGTAGGTTTAAATAGGACACTATCTTTAAAAATCTTCCCAATAACAGTTAGTGCACAAATTATCAAATTAATATGGAAGCATCACTATTACGTGTAGATTCACGTTTCTTCATATGGCTGTCATTAAGGTCAGGGTGGGGCATAATATTGGTCCAAAGTTTAACATAGATTTGATTTTATAGGAAACAATCTTGAAAATGCTTCTTCTCAAGAACGATTTGTGTACAATTTAACAAATTAATATTGAAGCATCATTTTTAAAGTTTAGATTCAGGTTTGTTCATATGGTTACGACCACAGTTAGGATGGGGCCTCAAAAGTGTCCAAAGTTTAACATAGGTTTTTGTAGGAAATACCTTTAAAAATCTTCTCAAACTAATATGGAAGCATTAGTTTAAAGTTTAGATTCAAGTTTTTTTTTCTGTTTCAATATCTTTATTGTCCTCAGCATATTAAGGATTAGTAGAGTTGAGGAGCTCTACTCATTCTTTACACAAACAGCATTCCATATGCTAATCTTGCATAATATAATGTGACATTGTTAAATAGTGCAACATGTTGCTACTACATTTAATCAAATTTACAACCCATATACTACAGAAGGCAATCCTTGGAGAAAAAATGGGTTGGTACTTGGGCTTGAGTAGAGTACAACTGGTATTGATTGTTATCAGTAAGTGGTAGACTATATGGTATTATAAAAAGTAATAAATATACCAGTAGTGAAAAAAGTGAAGTACTATTCCTATCAATGCCAAACAATTGTAGATGCATACACACATACAAAGGTAAATTTATCATGTTTCATCATAACTATTAATATTAATTGGCATTGTTAGGTAACAGTACATTGTTGTTTGTAAGTACATGTACATGTGAGAACATGAATTTTAGCTACAGTAAATGCAATATTCTACATAGTTAAGTAAGTTATGTTATGCATTAAAGTAAGGAACCCATGCTTCCCATCTATCTATGAATAAATCATCTGCTTTGATGAAAGTGTATTGTGATTTCTCAATTTCAAAGCAACGCTTTAGGTGGTTTTGTAGAGCTAAGACTGAAAGATTTGAGTTACTTAATTTAGTTTTATAAATATAATATTTTATCCATATGATAATAACATTGTTTGTTATGTTTGAGGCTTGTTCATGGTGTTAACCAAGTACGGACAAACTCTATATTTTTGTTATGTACAGTTTGCAAGAAAAGTTGGAGAGAGTCTTGACATTTTCAAGTTTGTCCATATGGTTGCCACCAGGGTTAGAATGGGACCACAGAAGTGTCCAAAGTTTAACATAGGTTTCTGTAGGAAAAATCTTTAAAAATCTTCATCTCAAGAGCAGTTGATTCAAGTTTGTTTCTTTTTCTCAAGTTGTTTCTCAGGTGAGCAATGTGACACGTGCCTCTTGTTGATATTTAAATTAACAGATAACCGTGGTTTAAATATAGGGTTTAATCACAGGGCTACCTCTTTGAAGCTTGATCCGAAATCTGAAAAATTTTAGCGTTGTTAATAGACCTTTTTCATCGTCACGGACTTCGCACTTTAAAATTTAATTGGAATTCGGGATAGCAACATCGGTGAAATTAAAGTCGTAACTGAAATAAAATCTGCTACATTGCCACATGCATAATATTTTTTGTAAAGAGAAATATAAGACATAGAAAACAGTATGCTTCTTTCCTTCGCAACATGTCTGCAACTGCAAAAGAGAGGCAATTGAGATCCAGGTGCGTTCTTCAAAATATATAGGCATTTGTTTCTTCTCTGAGTACCGGAATTTACAGCTCCTTAATTAGTCTTTTCTTTTATATTGTTCGAATAAAGCGGTTAGTAAATATCAAAATATTAATTGAATTCCGCAGCCGTATTTCAAAACAAATTAAATTCGTATAGTCATAAAGTACCTGAAAAATTGATTTTACGCTACATTTGTGGATCTTACGTTTGATTTGCCTAAATGATTGGTAGATCATACTCTTGAGCACATTTTCCAAAAATGTTAACACATGTCCAAAGTCTTATCGGTCCTGAGACACTCGCTTTTTTGTAACTGTGTAAATATGTAGCCTTTATGCACAATGTATGGTGACTGTCTGTTTATATGTAAATTAATGTACCTATAGGCGATAAATCTGTGTACAATTGAATATGTATATGTACACATAGATAGGGGAATGTATGCACACGTGTATTCGCGGATTTCAGGTAACATTTGTGGGGGTAGGAGAGGGGGGGGGGGATGTTTGACAAGAAAACATCCAAACCTGTTGAAACAGCATTTTTACATCATTCGAGGTTTTCCTCGCCATGGATAATGATTAGATGCTGAAATTTGAACACTTGTTAAACTTCTTCACAGGGAGTTACAGATTCAGTCTGCACTTCAGCGGGCTCGGGTCACCGTGACCTAATCTCAACCCTCAAATAAACAAGAGGCCAAAGGGGCCTTAACGGTCAACTGAGTAATACATTTGGTTAAAATTGGTCCACTGGTCCTTGAGATGAAGCCTGATATATGAAATCGTATAGTAACCCCGAAATGTCTCAGCCAATCAGAGGCCATTGAGGCCATCTTAGATTTCGCATGGCCCCGAAAAGTAACGACACCTGTGTGGGACCTTGTGTAGAACATCTGTACCAAGTCTGGCCTAATCCATTCAGTGGTTCTTGAGAAGAAGTTCAAAATGTCTCAGCCAATCATAATCCATGGAGGCCATCTTGGATTTCGCATGGCCCCGAGAGGTAACAACACTTGTGAGGGACCTTGTGTAGAGAATCTGTACCAAGTTTGGGCCTGATCCACTCAGTGATTCTTGAGAAAAAGTTCAAAATGTCTCAAACAATCAGATGCCATCTTGGATTTCGCATGGCCCCGAAAAGTAACAACACTGATGTGGGACCACTGATGTGGGACCTTGTGTAGAACATCTGTACCAAGTTTGGGCCTGATCCATTCAGTGGTTCTTGAGAAGTTCAAATTTATCTCAGCCAATCAGAGGCCATGACGGCCATTTTGGATTTCGCATGGCCCCGAAAAGTAACAACACTTGTGCGGGACCTTGTGTAGAACATCTTTACCAAGTTTGGGCCTGATCCATTCAGTGGTTCTTGAGAAGAAGTTCAAAATGTCTCAGCCAATCAGAGGCCATGGCGGCCATCTTGGATTTCGCATGGCCCCGAAAAGTAACAACACTGATGTGGGACCTTTTGTAGAACATCTGTACCAAGTTTGGGCCTGATCCATTCAGTGGTTCTTGAGAAGTTCAACTTTATCTCAACCAATCAGAGGCCATGGCGGCCATCTTGGATTTCGCATGGCCCCGAAAAGTAACAACACTTGTGTGGGACCTTGTGTAGAACATCTGTATCAAGTTTGGGCCTGATCCATTCAGTGGTTCTTGAGAAGAAGTTCAAAATGTGAAAAGTTAACGGACGACGGACGAAAAGCGATCGCAATAGGTCACCATGAGCAAAGCTCAGGTGACCTAATAAATAAATATTAGATGTTTCTTAGCTGAGCGTAAAACGCTAATTAGATAAAATTTTACTGCAGGGGAAGTAACTTCAAAGTGTCCCAAGAGATAGAAACGCGAGTACAATCAGAAAGACCAGAGGTAACCGTGACTGCGTTTCACATAACGGCGACTTTCAACAAGTGATCCGCAAAATCTTTAGACGGACCCTATATGATCGAAGTGCAAAGTCCGTGTGACGATGAAAATGTTTATTATGAATAATGACAAACAAGATATTATGCGACACACTTATATACAGATATATCATTGTAAAGGTAACACATAAGAACAATATGCAGCAAGATATCATATGACACATTTATATACAGGTATATCATTGTAAAGGTAACACATATAAACAGTGTCCAACATCATGTGACACACTTATATACAGGTATATCATTATAAAGGTAACACATACCAACAATGTCCAACAAGATATCATGTGACACATTTATATACAGGTATATCATCTTAAAGGTAAATAACACATAAGAATTATGTCCAACAAGAAATCATGTGACACACTTTCAATGCCCAGCTGATACAAATTAGTAACATTTGACCTCATTTCACTTTGCATACTTATGAACAATTACTCCCTATGTATCATTATAAATTAAATTTCTATACAGGTGTTTCATTGCAGGTGTAAATATTGGGTTCCTATACTAACTAGATAAATGCTAACAGAGGGTATGAAATATACAATGAGGAATAAACGTTTTATCACAAACCATGAGGTCAAATATTTTACAGATATCTCCTGCATAGATCAATATACCAGGTATGGCAGTGTCGACTGTGTAGAGAGAGGGTGACTTAGTTTTACCCTTTCACCCCTGAAATCTAAATAAACTCTTCCTTATCTCAATGAATTAGGTAAGCCCATATGTGTATCCTGGGGTGAAGTGGGTTAAAGAACATATCTTCTACTATCTAATATCGTGTTCAAAATCTCAACCCAACCATTTTCAGAAGAGTGATGAAGTAAAGTTTTGCCGTTCTCGTCACAAAGAGTGAAGTCAATCTCATATTGTAACAAGTGCAGTACCATCTCTTTCTTGCTATATTCAGCAGCATGGAGTACAAGGACAGATGGAGACAAACCAAGTTTATTCAGCACCTCTTTATCTTTCTCTAAGATCTTTTCAAAGACATCAACCCAATCGCATTCAGAACAGTAATGAAGTAGGGTTTTACCCTTTTCATCACACACAGAAAAATCAACATCAAACTTCAACAAGTGCAGTACCATCTCTTTCTTACTATACTCAGCAGCATGGAGTACTAGGGCAGATGGGGACATATCTGGTTTATTCAGCACATCTTTATCTTTCTCTAAAATTTTTTGAAAAACATCTACCCAATCGTGTTCACAACAGTAGTGAAGTAATGTTTTGTGGCTGCCATCATGTAGTGTAAAGTCAACATCGTACTTCAGCAAGTGGGACACCATCTTTTTCTTGCAAGATTTAGCAGCATAGCGTACAAGGACAGATGGGGACAGACCAGGTTTATTTAGCACATCTTTGTCTTTCCCTACAATCTTCTCAAAAGTGTCAACCAAATCAAATTCGCAACAGTAATGAAGAAAGGTTTTTCCATTCTCATCAAGCACAGCAAAGTTCACATAGTGCTTTAACAAGAGTGATTCTATATACATACTTTGGTGAATAGCAGCAGTGACTGCAAGGAAAGATGGCAGCAGAACTGTTTTACTCATAACAACTTTATCTTTCTGCAAAATCAAATTAAATATATAAAGCCAGTCATTTTCACAACAGTATATGAGCAAGGTTTTATTCTTCTTATCAAACAGAGTAACATCAACATCATACTGTAACAAGTGTAATACCATCTTTGTGCGTTTATGTCTAGCAGCATGTAATATAAGGACAGATGGGGACGTTTCTGGTTTACTGAGCACAATTTTATCTTTCTGTAAAACTCGGTCAAAGATGGCTACCCAATCGAATTCACAGCAATAATGAAGTAAAGTTTTACTTCTGTTATCACGAACAGTAAAATCCACATCATGATTTAACAATAGCGATATCATTCGTTTGCTGTAAAATCGAGCGGCACAGAGAACAAGAACAGATGGGGACAGCCCAAGGTTACTTAGAACATCTTTCTCACGCTTCTCTAAAATCTTGCCAAAAACGTCAACCCAATCATGTTTGCAGCAGTAATGAAGTAAGGTAAAACCCTTCTTGTCACACAGAGTAAAGTCCAAGTCATACTGTAATAAGTGCAATACCATCCGTTTACTGTAATATTTAGCAGCACGGTGTACAAGGGCAGATGGGGAGAGATCTGCTTTACTCAGCACATCTTTATCTTTCGCAATAACCTTGTCCAAAGTGAAGACCCAATCATGTTTACAACAGTAATGAAGTAAGGTTTTGTCGTTCTCATCACATACAGTAAAGTCAACATCATACTGTATCAAGCGCAATACAACTTGCACACTGCATAGCTTAGCAGCGTGAAGCACAAGGACAGATGGAGAAAGGCCTGGGTCACTAAGCACATCTTTATCTTTCGCAATAACCTTGTAAAATACATCAACCCAATCATGTTGGCAACAGTAATGAAGTAAAGTTTTACCATTCTCATCCCTTTCAGTAAAGTCTATTTCAAACTTCAACAAGTGTGATGCCATCTTTTTCTTGCAATTGTTAGCAGCATGGAGTACAAGGGCGGAGGGGGATAGACCAGGTTTACTCAACAAGTCATCGTCCTTCTCTAAAATCTTGTCAAACGCGTCAACCCAATCATGTTGACAGCAATAGTGAAGTAAGGAGTGACCGTCGTGGTCTGCAACAGTCATGTCAACATCGTACTGTAAAAGATGTGAAACTATCTGAAGATTCTTACATCTAGCAGCTCGGAGTATATAGTCACTCACGGACGGCCCTGGGTTACTTAGCACATCTTTATCTTTCTCCAAAATCTTTTCAAAAATATCAACCCAACCATTTTCACAACAGTAATGAATTAATGTATTACCATCCTCATCACCAACAGCTAAGTCAAAATCAAACGGTAACAATTGTAATACCAATCGTCTATTACGACATTTAGCAGCATGGTTTACAAGGGCAGATAGGCAGATACCTACTTTACTCAGCACATCTTTATCTTTCTCCAAAATGTTGTCAAAAATATCAACCCAATGATATTCACAACAGTAATGAAGTAAGGTTTTATCATTTGCATCACACATAGTAAAGTCAACTTCAAACATCATCAAGCGTGAAACCATCCGTTTTCCCATGAAACAAGCAGAATGGAGTAAAAGGGCAGATGGGGACAGACCAGGTTTTCTCAGCACCTCTTTATCTTTATCTAAAATATTGTCAAAAACGTCAACCCAACCATGTTGGCAGCAGTAATGAAGTAAAGTTTTACCATGCTCATTGCTCACAGTAAAGTCAACTTCATACTGTAACAAGTTTGATATCAGTTTTGTACTCTTATACCTAGCAGCAAGTAGTATAAGGACAGATGGGGACATATCTGGTGTACTCAGCACATCTTTATCTTTCTCTAAGATCTTTTCAAAGACATCAACCCAATCATGTTCACTGCAGAAATGAAGCAAAGTTTTGCCATTCTCATCACACACAGTAAAGTCAACATCAAGCTGCAACAAACGTAATGCCATCTTTTTCCTATGATATTTAGCAGCATGGAGTACAAGGACAGATGGGGACATATCTGCTTTACTCAGCACATCTTTATCTTTCTCTAAAATCTTGTCAAAGACATCAACCCCGTCATTTACACAGCAATAATGAAGTAAGGTTTGACCATTCTTATCACAGACAGACAAATCGATATCATACTGTAACAAGTTAATAACACTATCCGCTCTCTGTTATATTTTGCAGCTTGTAGTGCAAGCAAAGATGGAGATAATCCATTTTGTTGTATTGCATTTTTGTCTTTCTGTAAGACCTTGTCAAAAATATCATCCCAGTCATTTTGACAACAGTGTAAAAGAAGGATTAGGCCATACTTATCAGTTATATTCAAGTCTACATCAAAGTCAAGGAAATACAACACAATGCTTTTTCTCCTCAACCCCAATACATGATTAAGCAGTTCCGGCAGATAGATGTCCAAAAGAACACTCCTATTTTTGTCTATCAGCTTCTGTAAGACATCAAGCCAGTCTCTCTCAATTAAGAGATATACTAGTCTTTCTGTCACTTCATCCAGAATTACAGTGTCCATGATATCCAAACATCTCAGAACAAGATCCTTATAACCTAGAATACAAGCATAACAAACGGGATTGCCAAAACCGTGATAAAAGAATATGCTCTTTCTACTGAAATTTATGTTACTGCATAGCTCATCGACATTGCATATATCCTCATATACATCTGATTCGTTCTCCTCTGCAACGATATCGGGACGATAACGTAAATGAAGATCTAACCCACTTAAATCTAAGAGTTCGTTAACAGCATCATTCTCCCCAGCTTCTGTTATGCTGTGGAGTAACTCAATGAACAAGTCCACAGGGAGCTTTAGTTTCCCAAGAGATTGCTCTTCCCCTACATACTCCTTTGATGACGTTTGGTTATAGAGTGCAAAACGTTTGCATAGCGCTACAAGAAACTGCACCACATCTTTGTCAATTTTACACAAGTTGTCGAGTGAGTAGTCGCTACTAAACAGGTTATTTCTGTTTCGAAAGTTGACGTAATCCTCGTCCATTACATCAAAGACATCCTGCACAAAAGATTCATCTGTAAAAAATCTACTGTAAACTAACTCGTACAACAGTGTGTCTATGCCACAGTAACTGTATTCATGAACAAAGCGTTCTGCGAGCTGTCTATGACATCTAGTGGGTACACTGACACAGATCTCACCTGGCTTCCGGTTATATCCTGTCGGACGAGCAAATGCAAAGAGCAGACGATCTTCACTAAGTTGTAGGAGGATCTCGGGATACCTCTTTCCGAAAGATAACAAAACTGACTCTAGTACGGTTTCATGAGTAAATATGTATACCAATTGCTGAACTCCTTTGCTAACAGATGTACTGCTGTCTAACTTTTGTACGTATACCCCACTAACTCCATAGCGGACACATTCCTTGATGTCTTCTGTAGAGGGACTCTTTACATCTAAGCACTTACATAATGTTTCGAGTTTTTCCTCGTCTAATTCATTTAGATCAATTCCACCCCCTTGTAGCATCATGAACACAAACACAATGTACTGCTGAGGAGCACTCTCTTTCATATGGTATATATCGTTCTTTACACTTTCATCGGGCTCTTTGAAGAATTCTAAACCTTTATCAAAAAAACTCTTCCTCGAGAAGAAGAGCTGACAAGATTGTGGGAACCCAAGAAATGGGTCCGACTCCGATATTTCTTTCAGAGTTGAGTGATCGATTTGAATACCTGTTGTGCTTACGGGCGATATTGCCTTGGCATCTACCTTACCTGGACTTGTCTGTGACAAAGAGTGTAACATGACATTTTCCTTTTGATTAAAGATATGGACATTGTACTTCTCACAATATGCCTTTAGCATAGCAAATCCCGTACGAAATGATGACACGTATTACTGCCGTATTTTTCAAAAAT